>JALBUQ010000161.1:0-48111 GCA_024364755.1 Pseudohyphozyma bogoriensis
GCCGGATGGTCAGAATGTCCTGGTCCGGCTCACCGCTTGAGCAGTCGAACGACTCGTCGAACTGACGAGAGATGATGGGGACGTTCCTTTGAGGCGATAGGTAGTCAGACAAGCATCCTTGGAACCAGATCGGAGAGCACATACACGTTGTGCTGGCGCATAAGCTGGCTCAATCGCTGCTTGTCCCTCTGATCTTGAACCACGAACGCGTTGAGCGTCTGTCCAAACACCGAGTCGAGCGCCGCAGCGTATCTCGCATCCTTGAGCTTGACGAATGTCCCGACCGGTCCGAGCGGCTCCTTCTCCCAACCACGCTCACGCTTGATAGCCACAACGAGCGCTGGCATCGAGCCATGATAAGCGTTCAACGGGTCCCTCTTCGCTCCATTCAGGTTATCCATTTTTCTCTTGACCTCCCCGGCCGCCTTGCTCGCGTTTTCGATCTTCTCCCTGACGTTCGTAAGCTCCCCTCGAAGCTCACGGATGGTGTCGCCGATATCCTCCATCTTGTCGAGCGCGCGACGAGTCTCGATCGAAGCCTTCTGCTTCTCGTCGGTGAGAACCGAGATCTGGTCGAGGATGGGCTGACGTTCCCGGTTGGCGTTTCGCTCGAGCTTGTCGTTCTCGGCTTTGATCTGTTTCTCAAAGCCGACGATCTGGGCCTGCAAGGTTTTGACTTCGTTGTGGGCCGAACGTTCGGCGTCCTGCGGTTTTGACGTCAATCACGAGTGGCAGAGTGTTTGAAGTTTCGGGAAACTTACGGAGAGGTCCTTCATCTGCTTCTTGATGTCGTTGATCTCCGTGTTGAGCTGGGCGCGTTCCGCTTCCGTCTCAGCGGTGTTGCCAGTCGTCTCCTGCAACGCCTCCTCCATGTTGCTGACTTGCTCCTCCGCCGCAGTCTTCATGTTCTGTTTGTTTTTAAAAACGTGAGATATGCTTCTTCTAAGAAGTAAAGACGTAAAAAAAACAGGACTCACGCCGAATCGCTCCAACTCGGCCTCGACTTTGGCGATCTTGCGTTGGTGCTTCTCGATCATGTCGACTCCAACAGCGAGTTTCTAGATATCAGAATCCACCATGATCAGCTCTCCCATTCCAATCCACGCCGAAGCCTGCGCGGCACTCACCTCCTCAACCTCAACCACGTAAGCCCACGCGAGCTCGTTCTTCAGCTTGGCGACTTTCCCTTGCTGGCCGATCGCCGCCTCTGCCTCCGTCAACCTCGCCTTGGCACGCTTGTACGCCTCCTTGAGCTCAGGGATGACCGTCTTCTTCTTCGAGAGCTGCTCCTCCATCGACTCGGTGTTGGCGCGGATGACTTCGTACTCCTCCGTGAGCTGGGCCAGTTGCGTGCCTCGGAGGAAGAACTGATGGTGCCGAGGAGTAAGAAAGATGTTGGAGACACTCTAGGGAAAGGTCTCGTACGTTGTACTTGTCCTTGGCGCTCGAGTTGGCAAGGAACTGGCGCGACTGGTCTTGAGTGAGGACGGTCATCGGGTTGTCGACTGGAAAAGACGCGCGTCAGCAAAGCCAGCCAATAAGCCTGGAACGTCCAGAGCTCACCCTGAATGTTGAAGTGATCCAAAATCGCATCCAGCGTCGCCTTCTTGGTGTCGACTGTCTTCCCCTTGTGGTCCTTGATCTTGTAGCTTCCTCCCATGTCCTTGTTGATCCTCCTCTCGACCGTAATCGTCTTGCCGTACGTCTTAGACTGGAAAGCGTCTTCTCCCTCGTTCGACAGCGTGACGAGGCAGGTGGCCGAGCTGAACAAGGAAAGGAAAGTTAGTACATGCTCGAGTCCGTGCGCGCATGAGTGCCCCTCACGGTTGACCGTCCTTGACGAGTCCGCCTCCTTTCCCAGCTCGGTTCTTACATAGCAATGTATCAGCTTCGACCCTTCGTTCCCGTTAGTCCGGAGCAGAACTTACCGTAGCCTTCGCGTTTCCACCCAGCGCCATCGAGATTCCTGTCAGGACGGCCGACTTGCCGGACCCGTTGTGGCCGACGAGGAAGTTGATCTGAGGTCCAAACTTGATGTCGCAGAAGGTGTGACACTGGTAGCAAGATCGCAGAGAACGGTGACGACGAACGTCAGTAAACAAGGGTTGGCGATCAGGACGCGCGACGCGTTCAGGAGTAAATGAGACGAACCATGAAGTTGTGGAGCACGACCTGAGTAATGACGCCTGACTTTGCGACAGTCTGAATAGTCGTACAACCATTAAAGGTAAGCAAGTCAGCTCCCAAGACGTTCTTGAGCCGGAAGGAGGACAAGGCGAGACGCGACTGACGCCAGTGGACCTCTGCGTCGCCTTGAGCCTCTCGGCCTTTTCACGATCCTTAGCATCCTCCTCCTCGTCGTCGATCATGTCCTCATCGTCGCTCTGGTCGCCCCCCGCGTCGTTCTGCACGTAGTCGTTATCCGAAGGCAGAGGAGGAGGCGACGATGCCGGGAGGGACGACGAGACGCGAAGGCGTTTGGCGGGACTCGAGCCGTTCGAGTTCGACTCCTCTTCGTCGCTGATGGCGTGCTTCATCCCTCCGTGCTACACCAGCGTCGAATCGTGCGAGAAATTAGTGCGAGAAAATGGACTTGGGCGAGCGCGTCTGTGTTTTGGACTTGGGCCCGACGCGCCTTGCTTTCGGATCGGCCCCCTTTGTGGATCTTCTTTCCCACAGCGAGTCAGCGAGAGCTTGCTGGCGAGCTCTTGACCACAACTCACACGACCTGTAACTCACATCACTTTTCGATACTCAAACCAACCACTACTGCTTTATCTCGATCCATTCTCGCACGATGAAGACGGGCTCGAACTTTCCGCCCGCGCACCCGAATGTGCCGCACTCTGCCTGGCAGCCCTACGCCGTCCTACCGCCCGTCACAAGGAAGAAGGTGCGTTTGATGTCCTCTTTCTGTCGCCTACACTTCTTTTAACGTTTCATCTGATCACTCGTCTTGCTTGCACCGTCTCAGTTCCGATCCGGCACCACGAAAACGACCCCCGCGAAATCCTTCGCCGAAGCGCTCCTGCTGCCCGACAACATCATCGCCGATCGAGTGACGGGCAAGCTCATCCAGCTCGAGCCACCAGAGGGCAAGATGAGCGACCGTCGCAAGGCCGAGCTCGCGAAGAGGGACAAGGAGAAGGCCAAGAAGGAGGAAGCGCGCAAGTGTGGCCTGGTGGGCAGGAGGAAGCGAGCGAGGGGCGAGGGTAACAAGTCGGTACAGTGAGTCTTGCTTCCGTTCTATTGTTTTATGCGAAGAAGGGGGGCATGGCAAGGAAGGATGAGCTGATTCCCAGTGGCGCAGATACGAAGCAGTCCTGCCGCTGTACAGCCTCTGGCTCTCGTACATGGCCGAGCTCCTCACTATTCCCATCCTCCTCCCTTCCCCAGTCGCCTCCACTTCCACCTCGACTTCCGCGCCAGCCCTCATCCCCACCGCCTCGACCTCGACTTCGCACCAACTCCCAACCTTTCCCGTCCGAACTTCCGCCTCCGACCCTCAGCCGCCAGGTGCCGACCTGAAGCTGAATGTTCAGAATATCCAGACCAAGCTTTTGAAGGCGGAACTTGTTGGATCGATCCTTACTGGTGCGCGCATTCCGTTCTCTTTCCTCGCCGTCGCGCTCGCCTCAAGACTGACGTTCGTACACTCAGTCAAACGAGCGAAAAACCCTTCTCTCGTGGGCCTGACCGGACTTGTCCTTCAAGAGACTCAAGGAACCTTCAAGATTGTCACCTCAAAATCGAAAGTGAAGGGTGTGCTTGGTCCATCTCTTCTTCTCCGACGACGCACTCACTCGTGTTCACGCCAGTGATCCCAAAGCCATCGAGCATCTTCCTCCTCGTTCTCCCTCTCAAACCCGAACCCAACTCGAAAGATCCAGGAGAAAAGCGAGAGATGAGTTTCGACATCTACGGAGACGCGTTTGGTTATAGGGCGTCGGACAGGGTTGGGAAGAAGTGGAAGGCTGGTGGGGGGGATGGAGGAGTGGGGTTGTTGTAACGTGGCTAAGTGTCTTTGTTCACCGTCGAAACATTACTGCTTCTAAACTTGCTGAATGTCACGAACTCTGCTCAAAGCCTCCGTTTCTCAGATCCCCTCTTGCCATGCTTCCTCCTCGCCGCCTCCCTCGCTTTCTTCGCCTTCGCTCTAGCTCTAGCTTTAGCTTTAGCCTCCGCCTTCTTCTTCTTCTCCGCTGCCTTCCTCTCGGCCTTCAGCTTTGCCTCCCTCTTCTTCTTGGCCGCCAACGCCGCCTTCCTCGCCAACAACTTCGCCCTCGCCTTCGCCCTCGCCTTCGCCCTCGCTTTAGCCTTTTTCAGTGCAGCAGCTTTCTTCTTGGCTTCAGCTTTGGCTTTCGCCACAGCAGCTTTCTTCTTTGCTGCTTCCTCCTTCTTCTGCGCTGCTGTCGCTTTCGCTTTGGGCTTGACGGACGTAGTGCTCGTCTTGGGCTGCGCGGACTTGGTCGACGTCGCTTTCGCCTTCGTGGTCTTCGGGACGGCCGACGTCGTAGTGGTGACGATGGTCGTACCAGGTCCAGCGACAACATTGGCATCCACGAAACGCATAATGTTCTCCGTCTGTAACACCCACCCGCAACCCATCAGTCCCGCCTCGGACCCTACGTCTCAGGTGGAAGGACTCACAGCATCATACAGATTCCCAGGATCGGCTTTGGTCGTGCCACCGCAGAACGCAAAGACCTCAGGCCCCGCTTGAGTCGTCACGCAGTCCATCTTGTTGCCAGTGGCGGCGATATCGGAGAGGTACGTCAAGCATTGGTCGTTGAAGTCCGTGCAGAACGCGAGGGTCGACTTGTCTGCATCGACGCAAGGAGGGAGGGTTCAGAGAGCTGCTCCGGAGATGTGGAGGGGAAGAGGGAGCTCACAGGTTGAAGTGTCGTACTTGACCTTCCAATCTCGAACTGGGTCGACGGAGCCTTGACTAAAGCCCCGAACTAGGGGTACGGACACGGCCAGCAACGCAGCGTACGTGGCCAACATGCAGGGGAATTCAAACGAGTGTGGGGTTGCTGTGTGAGCGTGCGTAGGTGGATTCTAAGGCGGTACTGATGACTTGATGGATGAAGATCATCACCCTCGTCGCTCGATCCAGCCGTTCCACGCAGAGGCCTGAGCTTCCCTGGTCCATCAACAATACGCTCCGGACGACCGGGTCCGGTGCGGCTCGAGCCAGTTCCACCCACACGGGTCTCTTCTAGCTGAAGGCCAAAGTGTTTACTGACTTTTCGTTCGCCAGAACATGAATTTTGCTCGTTTGCGAGAGGAGCGAGGAAGGGAACCATGCGCGTCCGTGACCTCCCTGAGCGAGAGACCCAGCAACGGGTCGTCATGGTGTGTAGTTCGTTTGCAAGGCATTAGTTTGAGGAGATTACTACTAGCGGACTTATTTTTATTAGGCTCCATTTGTCGTTAGGGAGTGGTAGTGGTGTGAGTTGTGATGTCGGGGAGCTGAGCGAAGGTGCCACGTAATAATGCTTAGGCGGTGCGCTTCACAGAGAAATCCCCCTGATCGACGAAGGCATGATATGAGTGAAGAAGAAAGAGCTTGTATAAATGAGGAGTGACTCACAAGGACCGGAAGTTGAAACAGCGAGCTTTCCTGGGTAAGAAGAGACGCCAGGGCTGCGTACCAAACCACACTGTCCCACCATTCCCATCAGACTCTGCTTACGTATATGACTCAAGAAATCTCACAAGGCAGCAATGATACCAAAGGCACCAGAAGCTTTCAACAGTCCAGCCGAGTGAGACGTGAGGTGGTACGCTACACGGCACTCCAGCTTCGTCAGCGCGGTTTGAGAAGTGCGAGGACAACGTGGACGTACACAATCCAAGCAGAAGAAGTTGAAAGTCAACCAGAGTCAAGAAAATGAGAAGTCCCCCGGACGAGCGGTGTGCCGCGACAGTGAAGACGACAAGAGTGCTACAAGTCGAGGGGCCTCGTCAGCCACGTGGTGTAATCTTGCTCTTCGACAGAAGACTTACATGAACCACGCGAAGAGGAACTGGGCCACACCCTGAGAAAATTCAGCGCTGTCTGTGTATGACCTGCATGCAAAGGGCGTCAGCGTCGGTAAGCTCGGTGAGAGTCTCAGCAACCACTCACGACGCAACACCAGACCACGAAGACAACAGCAACGTCAAGCTGAAGAAAAAGCCCGACAAGGTGCAGTATAGACTAGCTCCGAAGGTGTTACCTTTTCCATCATTTTTAGCTCTCCGCACATCTACCATCAATCAGAGACGCAGGCTCACCGGCTGGGAACGACCAGATGCCAGCGACTAGGAGCGCGATAGTGGAGAACCCGAGAGCCGTAGAGGGCACAACAGCAAGTGACTCGAGCTTGTCGGTTCCCATGCACACGTTCGACAAGACGTAAAGAGAGACTGCGAGGGCAACGAACTTGTGACGACGATTCAGCGCCTCTGCTTCTCTTGGGTCGGTGCAAGGGCGAGGAAGACCTACAGCGAGAGGGGATGGGTTCGCATACTTCGGGCCCTTGAAGACTGGGAGGAATTTTTGCTCTGCAGACCATACAGCCTCGTCGAGAACGGGAGTTGAAGCCGGAAGCGGGTGACCTGCATGCCACGTCAGCGTGAACCTCGCTGGCGTCGGCGAGCACAGCTCACCTTCAAGGTCTTTGTGGAGAGTCGGCGCAGAATGATTGGAGTGGCTCATTATTCTTTGTGTGTTGCGCTGCTGAGTGAGGTTGATGAAGAAGAAGACGAAAAGAACGTTCGGTTCTTTTTGAGGTAGCTCAGGCAGGAAGGGCGCGGAAGTGCCGAGAGCTGCGAAAGTCGCGCTTCGGTGGTGGAAGGTGGAGGAAAACACAAGCAGCTTGGATCTGATGTATGACCAGGATTTCATCTTCACTCCCGAGATCTCAATCTACTTCCAGCAGCGATATCTTGGCGTCCCTTCCTAGAACTTCCGGGACACCGAAGGAAGTCGACGCCGACATCACGGCGTCAGCTCGAAGGCGTCAACAAGAGCGAGTTTTCCGGTTGTTCACATTTAAGGCTACTTGATGTGCCTTTTTGAAGCTTCAGCACAATACTGGGACATGAAGGTCCGCCACACATACGTGTCAGTAAACGCGCTTGTCGAAGCGGGTTGGGCACAAGCCACCGGGCGAGAAGTTGGGCTGGGGTTTTGAATTAGCACTCTTCAGCAAAAAGTTCGGATGTCATCTTGTTCCGAGTTACGATGGAGCAAGTACACTCGCGCAGGATTTGGATTCCAATCACTCATTAAAAAGAAGAAGTACGAGGTGACCTAAACTAAACATTGACCAGACGAGTATTCTTCAACTACGCCCTGCTGCTGCTGAAATCGCCCTGTGAAGCCAATTCCAAAGTCAGTCTATCTGGAAGCATAGCCGTTTGAGCCAAACATTGTCGAGGCTCACGAGAACGGGGAGCAGGAAGAGGGACGACTCGGCAGTCAAAAGCGACGCCAAAGTGGCATACCAGGCCACACTGAGGGAAAACGTGAGCTTTGAGCAGCCCTCTTGTCGTCGGAAAGGACTCACAAAGAGGAAACAATGCCGAAAGAGCCAGCAGCGGTAAGAAGCTTGGTGGCGTGCGCCGGGTAGTTGTACGAAAGCGCGAGGAAGAGCACCGTGATATCGACGAGGCTGAGGAAGATCATGAGTCCCCCAGAGGACCTGTGGGCAGCGACGGTGAAAATGACGAGGGTGCTGTGAGAAGGATCCGGATCAGCTCCATGTTAAACCTGTGAGAAGAGACGCACTCACATGAACCACGCGAACATGAACTGGGAAACAGCCGTTCCAAACTGGGCCGAGTCGTCGGCGTACGACCTGCCAAAACGAAGCGCCAGAGTCAGCGAAACGTGTATGAAGAGAGGTAAAAGAGTTGTTTACGTGGCGATGCCGGACCACGACGACAGAAGGAGCGTCAAGCTGAAGAAAAGGCCGGAAAGGGTGGTGTAGAGCGCGGCTCCGAAGGTGTTACCTACAGGAAACGTGTCAGCACACATCGAAGCCAAACTCGAGCGGAAATGGGAAGGTCGCACCAGTAGGGAAATTCCAAATGCCCGCAACCAGGAGGGCAACAGAGGAAAATCCGAGAGCCGTGGCAGGGACGACGGCGAGGGACGTGAGGTCCTTCGTGCCAAGCGCCACGTTACTGATCATGTAGAGACTGACGGCGAGGGCCGCAAACTTTATCAAGCAAGTCATCAGTAGAGGCACGAGATGAAAACTAGTCTCAACTTACAGCCAAAGGCGACGGGTTGGCGAACCTGGGTCCCTTGAACCTGGGAAGGAACATCTGGTCGGCAGACCAGACGCCATCGTGGATACGAATCGCCGAGTGGTACTGGTCGTGGCCTGCGTTTGCAACGCTAATCAGCTGGTAGTTTCCCGTAGGACAAAAATTGTTAAGCTCACCTTCGACGTCCTTGTGGAGGGTCTGGTTAGAGAGACTCATTGTTTGCGCTATGTGCGGTACGAAAGGTGGCTGGGCAGAGCGAAAAGACGACAAGTGAAGGACTGGTTGATGGTCTGAGGGAGGAAGAATGAAGAGAGAGAGAGAGAGAGAGAAGTGGGGCAGGTGGTACGCCAGAAATCACCTGTCGAATCCGTTGATGGATGAACATGCATGGAAATTTGGAGCGACCCTTCAACCTGGAACCCGTACTACGCTTCCTGCGCTTGCTCCTCCTGGGCAGGGGCTCGCGATATTCACGAGCGCCCGAACAGAGACACATGATCACCAGGCCGAGCAGAGTTCCCGGTAGTCCTCAGCCGCTTCAATCGCCTGTGGAACACCAGGAAAGCTTCTAGTCACATTCCTTAAGCGTCGTTGAGTGTTCCTTCGGCCGACGTCGGCCACGTGGAACGTGTCTGGGCGGTTCAGTGAGCTTCATCAGTGAGTTTCCAGTTCCTGCCCCACCTCGATTCTTGATTGTGTCCAGAAAGGTACATCCCATGCTGAATGGCAGCTGCCAGCCGGAAAGAGGCATACAACGGCAGCACCGGGATCCGTCGTCAGGTCGGACTCACCGGGCGACGTGCGACGTGGCTGGTCAACGGGTCCGGACACGAGAGATGCCCGGCAAATCAGATGATCAATGTCCGCCGCGAGTAGCTACATGGTGAAGGCTCCCTGAATCAGCAGTCTCGTTTCTGCTAGCTTCTTGGCTCAGGCTTCGCGTGCTATACGGCGGCGCCCGTGGGGTGGGGCAAAGGCAGGAAACTCGACCAACACAGTAAGGCACGACTCAAGGCGAGGGAGCCAGTTCTTGGCAGGAGGTTCCACCTCCTTGGTCCTGCCTTGTACCAGCTGACAGTTAGTCGCGCTGACATGGCGAGCTTCCTCCGCCGACTCCATTGCTTGTGTGAGGTGGTTCCTCCATGGGAAGGCTGTTTCCATCTGCCAGGACGCTCGGATTTACTTAAATATAGCAGTTGCATGTCATTATTGGCACAGGCTAGATATATCCGTACACCCTAAAATTTACGTGCCACGTGTATCGTTATCCCTTCGTCTCCGTTTACGCCTTGTAATGCCTAGCCAGTTCCACCAGACCTCCATCTTTCTCCCCGGAAGTTCCATCAATGAAGAGATCAAACTCGTCTCGTACGAGGTGCATGTCCAGATCGGTATCCTCGGTCGCACGGTGCACGTAAACTGTCTGCATGCCTCTGCAACGCGTAGGTGATGAGAATTTCTGTCAATGATTAAGTCTATGGCAAAACTTAGGCCAACTTACACGCTGGCGGCAGCTCGGACATCGTAAGCGTGAGCAGCGACCATCACCGCCTCTTCTGGCTTCACGCCGATGAGGTCCAGCGCCTTCAGGTACATTTTCGGGTCGGGCTGAACGAAAGACGAGGATTAGGTTGGCTGAACCTCAAGAGTATCAAGGGGATAGCTTACCTTTGTGTGACCCAGCAGCTGGGAGGAGAGCAGCGTGTGGAACGGGACGCCAGACGACTTGGCGAGGTCGAGCTGGAGCTTGACGGTCCCATTCGCCAGCACCACGCTGAGCACAAGCGGTAAATAGGCTCAGCATCATCACTGTCTACCCTAGCTTAGCAGGCCTTACACGATGAATTTCTGCCTCAGCCTCGTAATCCCCTCAATCACGTCAGGCCATGCTGAATGTAAGCATGTGGGGCAACGGTGTAATCCATCAGCAACCTCCTCTATGTACTGGCGGCCAGAATCCACCCACGAACGCACAAACTCACCAGACTGCTTATGCCACGCCTGTACCAGCTCATTCCTGAAATTCTCGCCCCAAACATCCATCCCGGCGCCCCTCTCCTCGAGCAGCTTGTCGAGCGTCCTCCGATGCGTCACGTCGATATCCTCGAGCTCCTCACCCGCTTCAAACCTCCTCACGATCTCTTTGAAGAACGCTGCTCGCCAGGCGGTGGCGAGAGAGAAGAGGGACTCTGGCGTCGAGAGGAGATGCGAGGGCGATGGTGCCGGCAGCAGATGTTCGAGGATGGATGTGTGCCAGTCCAAACACGTCCCCATCAAGTCGAACAGGAGGGCTTTCGGCCTGGGTGCTCCGTCCATCCTTCGTCGCAGCTCCCTTCCAAGCGAAAAATGATAGCGAACAGAGCCAAGGTCGCGCGCGCGGAGCTGGCCTCGCCGTGTGGTCTGAGCGAGCACGTGGGCTCCGAAGTAGGCCCGGGTTGGACCTCCTCATCTGGCGATAACGTTGATATTCAATTGGGCTTCCACTATTAAAAGCCATCCCTGCAGCTCTGCTAGGAATATCGACGACTCTCGTCCAATTCTCCTCCAGCCACGAACAGAACCACAAACCATGCTTCGCAACGCCTGTCTGGCGACCTTGCCGCCGGAACTGAGTTCCATTCAGAGTGGCGCTGGTTAGCTCGCTTCGCGGCCATCCTGGCTTCCTTTCGTCCCCTTCTCCTACCCATACACGAGCAATCAATGTCCGTAATCCTTACCGAAAAAGCGCCTCCCCCAGGCCCCTACAGCCAAGGCCTGCTCTTCCAGCCCGGCGAGATGCTCTTTATCGCCGGCAACCTCGGCGTCGACCCTGCGCATCCTGGCAAACCTATCGAGGGCACGGTGGGGGATAGAGTCAAGAGAGCGATGAAGAACATTGAGGGTGTGTTGGAGGCTGCTGGGATGTCGTTGAGGGATCGTGAGTCTTTCTGGGTGGATGCGACGTGGTGTTTGTGAGTATCCGCGCGATAAGCTGCTGCTGACGGGAAGGATGGCTTTGCAGTGGCTGCCGTGACGATGTACCTTTCCAACCACCCTCGAGATATCGACGCGGTGAACAAAGCCTACGTCAGCTGCTTCCCGGAGGGCGCGATCCTCCCCACGCGGACTTGCATTGGGGTCGCGATCTTGCCGTACGGCTCAGACGTGGAGATCACGAGTGTGAGTTCTTTTGGGACCAGGGAGGTTGTAAGGTCTTTCTTATATTCCCTGGCTACAGATTGCAGTTCGAAGGCCGCCAACTACCGCCTGACGGGCTCGCAAGAGGAGAAGACCACGTCATCACTCTCGTCCGAGACTTCCTTGAACGCTGTCGTCGAGTTGCAATGAATCCACCGAACCAAAATCAGGATCCATCGATCACGTACATTTATCTCACTTAGATCCTCTCCACCATGTTAAGAAACCCCTGCCACTCCGCCGCTGCTACGCCCTCGCTGCTTTCCGGAGGTCGTCTCGTTGGCATGTACGTTGGAGGCGATTTGAGTTGCTACGAGCGGGCACAGCAACATCAGTAACAGCATATATTCGTCTCCTCGAGCATCAAAAGTCTGAACTCACGGAGAAACATCGAGACTGCCATCCCGAAGAGCTCTTGCCTGCCAGGCGGGTTCGCGCAGAGCTGGATCAACGATGGGCCTCGAAGCGGACTCACGCCTCGGGATCGGATCACTGTCGACTGAGTGAGATGTCTAGAGAAAATGCTATAGCTTAGCCAAGAATGACGAACCGCGACATAGCGAGGTCGAATCTCGTTTGCCAGCCGTTCAACTCGTTCTCCTGCATGCCTAGCTCGACTCCAATCTCCGGCGAGAGCTCGTCCCTCCTCATCTCTCCTTTCTCGCCTATCCGATCATCAATCCAATGTAATCAGCGCCAGCCCGGGCCACACCTGAAACACTGATAACGTACCACTGAGCCTACACTGCGGACACACGGGGCACACGTCGCTTCCGCTCAGTATGCTCTTCACTTGTCTCGCGAGACACTCCCGGCAGTACGAGTGCTCGCAAGGTTCCACCAGGACTGGATCTACACTCGGTCGGGCACAGAGGCCGCAGTGTGGCTGTTCGCGGGTGGAAGGGGAGTGACGAAGAGGGGGGTCAGTTCTTCTGAAGGGAAGGCGGTAGGAAAAAAAGCACTGGAAAGCGCACATAAAGCCCCCTCTCCTCCTCCTGCAACATCCTGGCGATCACTTCATCCGTCCTCAACCTCTCCTTCGCCTCCCTTTCCGCCTTCAGTGCTCCCTCCGATCGTTCCTCCGGCCACTCTTCCCAGATCTCCTCATCCACGTGGTCTTTAGGACTGCTTCGCGTGTGAGTGGGGTCGTGGTGTCGGGAGATCTGGAGGTGAGAGGAGGAGGAGGAGGAGGCGTGGGAGGAAAAGGGCTGGAGGGGGATGTAGTTGTTTCTTCGGGGTGTGAAGACGGACGAGGTCGACATGGCTGGTTGTAACCAGCTTGCGCGTGAAAGACGGTGGAGGAGGAAAAGGAGCAGGAAGACACTCGCACTAAAGCACAGAAAAGAAGAGCAGAGCAGACAAGCGCAGAGGAGGGTCACACCTGAGAGTACGGAGTAGGCACACAGAGGGATCGTAGAGCACTCGGGGTGGGGAACTCGGAGCCACGTTCGTATCATCACTCACCCGAAAGGGTCGGAGCGCGAGACGGAGCGGGATTCGAGATGTACCTTGATGCTCATGAGGAATTATGTGGTTGGAAGCGATGCAAAGTCGGGTTGGAAGCGACAACGTGGTCTCTGGCACGAGGCGAAGTGCTGGAGTGCCCGTAAAAGGGGATGTGTGATAGCAACAGACTCGGCGGGTGTGAATACTTCGAAAGGGTATAAATCAACAAAAGGAACGGGGGAATAAGGCGATCCTCCCTCGCGAGAGGAGCGGGAGGGCGGGGGTTACGAGACGGGCTGGAGACCTTTTCTGAGGACCTGGGCTGCGAGCTGGGCCTGGGGTGTCTCGTCAGCTCTGAGTGTATAGGAATCGAATAGAGAAAGAATGGAGGGCTACCTTTTTCTCTAGGACTGGCCATGGCGAGACGCTGTTGCCGACGAGGAGGAGGAGGAACGAGCCAATCCCTATCGACACCATCCGTCCGAGCTGCCACGACCGGCCATACGAAGCACGATCAGCCTTTCCTCTTCCCATTCACCAGTTGGCAACAGTCGAAAAGCTCCGACTCACTTCAGACTCGACCCTCAGCACCTCGTCCCCGTCTGTCCGCTCTGCCCCGTCCTGCTCCCTCTCGACCCACGTCGACACGGCGACAGCGGCATACATCTTTATTCTCTCTTCGTCGTCCTTATCGTTCAAGCTCGGCTGGGGGAACGGCGGGAGGGTCGGCGACGAATGGGACGCGATGACGGAGCCGGACGCGAGCGTGAGGAGGAGCGACGAGTGCGGGACGCCTTGCGAGCACGAGAGTTGCGAGAGGAGCGACGAGAGCGCCGTGAGGTTGAGCAGCATGATGTGTGTATGCTTGATGGAAATCACGAGGTAGTGCGAGAAGATTGATGCGAGAAATGCAGGCGACGAGTCGAGAGAAGAAGCACCGGCGAGCCCAAGACAGGAGGTCAAAACTTGGAGTGTCTCAGATGTGGGCCCGCCAACTCATCGCGAGCAGCAGCCTGGGGATGGATGGCGGGCCTGCCTCTCGCCCGACCTTCGAAGTCGTACATTTTCGGCACCGTTCGACGACCTTTGACTTTCTTTCTGTTCTCCACCCAATCACCCCCATCCACGACCACCGGCACCACCGCTCCCACCTCCAAGTCCCCGCTTCTCGTCCGACACCTCCGCCGCCGAGATGAAACGCGCCGCCGCTCTCCTCTGTTTGGTCGCCCTGTCGCCGCTCGCGTTCGCCCACGACCACGACGAGCCAGCTCAGGATGCGACGTATGCTGAGCTGCACATGGCCCAAGAGGTGCGTGACCCTGTTGCTCTTGTCGGGCGCTTGTTGCCACCCCCGTGGCCACGCCGCAAGGTCCCTGTCGACGAGCACGGCCCGAGCTGATGGATCTTCCTCCAATGATACGAACAGCACCACTTTGATTCTTTCGACTTGTCCGCCTTCTTCCACCTCCACGACCTCAACCGGTACGCCGTCGTCCCCGTTCCCGCTTCTCTCCCGTGTTGTCTCGCTAACCTCCGCCGACATCTCCCCCCTCAGCGACGGGATCCTCGACGTCAACGAGCTCGAGTCCATCTACGGTGTACACCACGAGAAGCTCAAGAAGGCCACCGGAGACGTCGAGGTCCACACTCAGCAGGCCAAGGAGATTGTCCAGAAGGTCCTGGAGAAGCTCGACACCAACGGCGACGGCGTCCTCACCTTGAGGGAGTTCAATGCCGGCGGGGTTGGAGGCTTGCCGAACTTCAAGGGCGTTGAGCATTTGGGTCACCATTACGGTGAGTCTGGGTTCTGTTGCGAGGATAGGGACGGAAAGCTGATTGCGGGCACGGTGTGGATCAGATGCGGAGGGAGAGTACTTCTTGCAGTGCGTTCATCTGGTTCTCAATGAGGTCTTCCCCATACGGCTGACACCCTTCACACAATCACAGCCACGAGGAGAAGTACCACAACACTCCGGAAACCCAGAACGAGGAGGATTACATCCACCCCGAAGGTGCGCCCCTCCTCCATTCCTGCCTTCTCCACCTTGATCCCTACACTCACCAACTCACACACCAGACATCGAGCACTTCATGCAGCACGAGCAAATCGAGGCTGAAGAAGCCGAGCGCGTCCGCGAGTTCCAAGGCATCACAGAAGAGGAAGAAGCCGCCCAATTCGCCGCCGCCGAAGCCTCCGCCGCTGCTGCCCAACAAGCTCGCATCTTTGACAACACCCCACCCGAGGACCCCAACACCCGGGACGCGATCCCCTCGCCTCCTGTGCCAGAGCAGAGGATCGTGAACCCGCCGAGTCCGGAGGAGGAGGCGAGGAGGGAGCGAGCGGCGTTCGCCAAGGCCCAGGCGGCCAAGTTTGGAAAGGATGCGAGGGAGGCGAGTAAGAGGGGCGAGTGGGGGAGTGCGCCAGGGGCGGAGTTCAAGAGGCCGAAGGACGATGCGGATAGGTTGAGGAAGGCGGTGCCTTACAAGGTGCGTTTGTTTGGTTTCTTTTCGTAGGTCTTCCGGGGCATGGATTGATGTTTGTTGCTTGGTGGGTGGTAGTTTAAGGTGAAGAAGTCGTTCTGGGGAGAGTTCTAAAAGCCGCGTTTGTGCCGTGCGTCTCCGTCGCTCGACCACGACTCGGTTGGAAAGGAACAAGGGGTTTCTTGAGGGAGTCGCGATAGTTGTTTTGAGTCGTTATCCTTTCCTTTTCTCATTATATTTGTACACCCTCGCACGCATTGTTATCTCCGCAAAAAAAAACCCCCCCATAGTAATGGCACACAAAGTACCCTCGCCCGTCGTCCTCCCGTCCGACGGTCTTTGTTGTCTTTATTGAAGGGCGCCTTGTTTCCAGGGGCACACCTTACCTAAACTCTGCCTACACAATCGGGGTCGCTTCTTTGACACTATCTCACACACACTTCCAACACCTGCTCGTCCTTTTCCTTGATCCCCCAGCTCGCACCAAACGGTGCAGACGAGACGGACCACGTCAGTCCTGAAACGCCTCCGAACCTCCGTGTGCCGTGGGATTACCTCAGTCCGACGTCCCTCCACTCACCCCGGAATATCTCGTTGAGGGAATGCCTTCAGTTCGCTTTGAACTCCCTCCTCCCCCTCCTCCTTCGTACTCCCCTCCCTCCGCTTCGGACGACGATTCACAGACGATGAACCCGACGAACCGCCCTACGGAAGCGTGAGCTTCTGGTCCCTCGCTTTTACTGTGTTGGTAACTCACCTTCCACACTACAGTCACCTTTCCAACTACCGAGCCAGAGTTCTAGTGGACGACCAGCCCGCCCCACTCTTCTCGATGCACTCCAAAGGCGACTTTGTGCACTGTTATTTCGAGTCTATCGACGGCGCGACGGTTGCGGTGGAGTACTGGGAGGACGGCGAGGAGAGGAGGAGTAGCGACGAGGCGGCGTTTGTCGCCGTCAGTGTGGATGGTATCAAGAAGTAAGTTGCGCTGTGGTTTATGAGGTTCCGGAGGGGTTCGTCCGGTGCTGATCAGCGTCGGCGACACAGGCTCGTGACGCAGAACGTGGCGATGCCGAGGACGGTTGGGAGTGGGAGCAAAGGCTGTCTGGTGAGCTTCGTCTTCTGCTATCTACTTGATAACTCGTAATTCACCTTGAGTTACAGATGGGGACCTCTGACGACCCTCTCATCTTCGGACCGATGCACTCGAACGGCGACTACCCAAGAACTCCCCTCGAGGCGCGATTGACGCTCAAGTTCCTCGAAGGGATGGAGAAGTGCCCGACAAAGTCCGGAAAGTATTACCTCCCTCAGCTTCCAGCGATGAACCACCGTGGACTGCGACACCAGATCTAGTGAGCGAACTTCACTTCGGAGGAGGGGGATGGCGAGAGCTGAGACGAGTGGTTGCTGTTAGCTGTAGGAACCCGACCTACGTCCATGAGAGTGTGACGAAGATGATGCCGGATATGATCAAGGCGCAGTTCATCTTCTTCTACCTTCCGAAAGGTAAGACTTTCGTTGGTGCTGGTAAGTGCGGGGCACCGGGCACTGACGTGGCTTCCTTCTCCCGACACCGTCACAGAGCTGCTCATCAAGGAGGGTCATGCTACACGTAGGATCCTTCATGTTAATTCTCATTAAAGGATCCGATGATAAATTGGATCCTGTGAACCCTGTTGACTAGAATACGACTTTGCTCCCGAACCTCGCGCCTCTCGCCTCCAACGCCAGCTCCGCCAGCTCGAAGAAACCTCCCTCTCCCTGCGCATCTCCATCAGCTCCAACAGTCTCGAGCTCCGTCAGCAACTCGCTCGACTCCAACAACGCCCTCCCAGCACACGCCAGCGGGGACTGAAGTTCTTCCGTCGGAGCGGGGAGAAGGGCGGCGTCGACGAGAGGCTCGGCGCGGTGGCTGCTGAAGAGGCGAAAGTGCTTGAGGTATGGGTGGAGGGGTTGAAAGAGGAGATGAAGGGTGTTGAGGAGCGGGTGTGCAAAGTGAAGAGGAGGTTGCGTGGGTGTGGGGTCGGCGCGACGATGCATCGGAAGAGCTTTGGTGAGTGCTGCTCCGCCTTGTCCTTCCTATTTCCCACAGTCGTGTTTGAAGTTCTCACCCATAAAAACGTTCGATCCCTTCCAGCTCGCCTACCCAGTATCTCTGGGTCAATGTACGCCCCACGCGTGCCGCCATACTCTCCTGCTTCCGTCTACTCGAAGCACTCGTCTCTTTTCAGCGCCGAGTAGTTCGCTCGAAAAATCTGCTTCTGTACTCTGATGGGTGAGTTGTTTCGTTCTTCTCCTGAGTGCGGGCACTGACGTGAGCTCGAGGGTAGTAACCTGACCGGGCTGGGAAGTCCACGTGCTCTGTGAGAAAGGTGTATCACTCGAAGGCGGCCTGGAGGGC
This sequence comes from Pseudohyphozyma bogoriensis, assembly GCA_024364755.1. Classification (NCBI taxonomy): domain Eukaryota; kingdom Fungi; phylum Basidiomycota; class Microbotryomycetes; family Chrysozymaceae; genus Pseudohyphozyma; species Pseudohyphozyma bogoriensis. Next base: position 17,774 of record JALBUQ010000161.1, read on the forward strand.
TATGTAGGTTAGAGGAATTGTAAAAAGATGTTCAAAAGTCAAACATATACGTGGGTCATGGATGTACGGTCTATGAGTTTGACTTCAGCCAACTCTTTCCGCGCAAATTAGCCACGAGGCGCCCCTTCGGATACCGAATGTCACCTGGCTCAGAAGCCTCTTCCACAATTCCCCGACATCTCTCTGCAGCCAGAAATGTGCTTGATATTCTAAGGTCATCGTCAGCTAGGCTCAGCAAGTGGTAATCGTTGTACCATCTTCCACACCGCCACGTTGCTTCCTTGAAATCCTCGATCAGATGCCCCACTGCCCTGGACCCCGCCTACAATAGCCAGGGGCCAGAGCCTGAGACTATTCAAAAAAGCACGTTTCCGAGTGATGATCGAGTTTGTTCTCTAGAAAGATCGTCCGACGACTCTTGGCGAGGGCTCCAGGTTGACGGTCTCGTACTCGCGGCCTCGCGGTCCACCTGATGCTGACCTCCGAATGCTCGCTGGATTTGATATTGACCATCAAGAGGTGTTTCGGGCGTTCTTCCTTTTATCTGAACAATCAGCATCACTTCACCCTCACTTCACCCTCCTGCATGTCCTCGAGCCACGCTTCGAGCGCCCCCTCCGCGAGCCTGATGAGCCTCGCCTCGAGTTCCGACTTGCCCGACCTCGTCCCATCGTCCGGCTCGCCAGGCTCAGCCTCCGAATCGTGGTCCCTCGTCGACTCGCCAGAGATCATCGACGCCATCACTTGCGCTTCCTCCGTCGCAAGCTACGGATCTCCAGAAGCAGCGCTGGCACTCGAGTTGCCGGCGGAACCGTCGTCGAGGGCCATCGTACGAGAGGCGAAGGAAGCGAAACCTAGAGCGCGGAGGGGCACGGGAAAGAACGGTGGTGCGACGGAGGCTTGGGTGGTAAAGCAAGAAGAGGAGGCACGAAAGGTGTGTTACTTCATCATTTTCTCTGGCCTTGAGAAGCGGGAAGGAGAGGAAGGCTAACCACGTCAGTAGTCGCCTTCGTGTGGTTTGTGCGACCAAGCCGTCGAGAAGCCGTTCGTGCTCACTCGGTGCAAGCACAGTTACTGCAAAAAGTGTATCAAAGAATATGTCGAGCATTCGCTGGCGTTGGACAATTATTTCCCGGTTACTTGTCCGCGCTGTCGAGCCCGGGGACGGAGGCCATCGGAAGTGACTTGTGGGTGCCTGTTTCTCCCCATTCCTAGTCGAGGTTCCGTCAGAGCTGAAAGAAAGATCGGAAGCAGCCCATGTACACAATCATGAACATGAGCTACCGTTCGAGGTTGGGGCGAGTCTAGGCTTGAGCTCGGAGGCTCTAGCGAGGTGGGCAGGGCGGTTCGATGTGTCTGCAGACAAGGACGTGGAGCTGGATGAAGTGACCCTGTTAGTTCTACCTTGGAAAGCTTGAAATCTGGCGCATTGATAGGGTGCAACTCTAGGGCGACGACCCACGCAACGCTCCCGCCGCCACGGCCGCCACGTGCTGCTTCTCGACCAAGATGTCCAGGGTTTGTAGAGAAGACAAGACCGAGCAACATCAAGAAGAAATAGAAGTAGCTTCATTCTCAGCTTCGCCTTATATCGAGGAAGCGATGGCTCGTGCACAAAGTCACAGCAAGGCTGCCGGAAGTCCACGGACCAGGCTTGAAGGCGGCGGCGACGCGTGCGCCACTCTGAGCGTTCTGAGGTCGTTTGCGCTGAATCAAAAGAAAGAAGTTGATGCAGCTCCCTGTAGACAGAAAGTCGCAATTCATAACTAATGCTTTTCGTGTTGAGGCATGTAGCCGCTCCAAGAAATTCGACATAGGTCGAAGGCGGCGCGCGCGAGCTCGCGTCCTTTCGAGCTCCTTCCTCCATGTCCGACTTTTCGTCAGCAACCCCGAATCTCTCCATATTCGAATTCTAACACTATCATTCGACACCAAGGCTCAACCAATGGCCTCCGCCGCGCTCCTCGCGAGCTCCCCGTCTGACTGGACGTACACCTCCGAAGGCGGCGCCAACCTCGTCCTCGCCTACACCGGCCCCTCCTCACCTCACCTGTCCGGAAAAGTCCTTCGACTACGGAAATCAAAACTCGTTCTTGACCATCGAGGCGAGCACACCGTCGGAGAGGCGGACCTTCGCTTCTCAGAGGAGGTGGTCGGGAGGTTGCTTGGCAAGGAGTTCATGGTCGGGATGGAGAAGGTGAAGGTCGACAGGAAGTGGATGGAGAGCATGGGAGGGTGGTTGAGAGAAAGTCGTGCTAGACCGGTGGAACGGGCGGAGGTAGACGAGGTGGACGTCAATGCGGAGGAGGTCGTGTTGGCGGAAGATCTGGTCGGCGGGGAGGGGACGTTGGCCATCGAAATCAAGGCAAGTGGGTATATAATCTATGATGAGTCCTACATTGAGCTAACGGACGTCGTCGCAGCCGAAATGGGGCTTCCTCCCATCACCAGCGCACCTCTCCCCAACGACCCTCCCCATCAAGACGACGTACTGTCGCTTCTGCATGCACTCGTACCTCAAAGCTATCCCGATATCAACAGAAGAGGCAGTAAAGCGACATCAAACGAGCTACTGCCCGTTAGACTTGTTCAGTTCGGACAAGAACAGGGTCGAGCTCGCGATCGAGAGACTGTGGGATGGGTGGGTCGCCTCGAGTGGGAAGGCGAATAACCTGAGGCTGTTTTTGGATGGAAAGAGGCTTGACCCGGATGATGTGAGTGCTCTGATGCTTGCTCCCTCTGTCCAGGGGCTAATCAACTGCCACGTCAGCCTACCACCGGCCAGCTCCTCACGACCTACCTCTCGTCCACCTCAACGCCTACATCACTCACTACCCCACTAGACCTCCTCAAGCTCACTCTCACCTCTATCCTTCTCTCCTCCGCTCTCATCCCCACGCTCAAGTCCCTCCAATCCTCTCTCAGCCGCCTCGACATCGAAGGGGTCGCCTCCCACATCCTCGCCTCCACCTCTTCTCCAACCCTCTCCTCCGCCTTCACATCCACCAAAGAGCTCGAAACAAACCCCACGACTCAGGAATGGATTGACTGGCTGCCGAAACTTTCGACGCTAGCCACGGTTCCGGCATCACCGCGCGACGTGGCGATGGAGTACCTCCTTTCGGCGACGTTCAAGGATTGCTCGATATTCATTACGCTGGAGAAGACCGCCGACGGGGTCTTAATAAAAACTAAGGCAATAGACCTCGACCCGAAACCTCTCAGCCGGATCCCGAAGTACTGGGCGCAGGACCAGGAAATCGTCGAAACGTTCCGAGGGCTGGTGCAAAGCAGCGGCGGTCAGCTGAGGCGGTGTACCGAATAGAGCGGGCGGTGATTACAATTGAATCGTTGTCATGAGATAGCACTGCTGTCATGTGTTCATTGGGGGCTGTCTGTTTCCTGTGTTTTGCGTCTTGTGACAAGGGTCGCGTGATTGGCCACGTGTCAGGCCTCAGCTCAAACGCTCGAGCCTTTCCATACTTGTTACTGATACAGCTGGGCGGAGGGGTACCGAGCTTCACATGCTTGGCTACATATAAATGGAGTGTATGCGTGCTTAACCGGCCGATGGCTCGTGATCCAGAGTCACACTGAATGCTCCTGGATCTCCCGTTGTGTGCCGGCCATCACACCGGGCGACTCTTCTTAAAACCTGCCAATACTACCTACACTGTCAAGCTACACCTCCTCCTCCACCCCCAAGCACGGGCGCGAATCGGACAACGAGACTGACAACGGAAAGGAGGGACAAAGTGTCCAGCCTCGCCCGGCGCGACTCTGTAAGCAGAAAAGAGGAAATCTGGGGACCACTCCCTTGTTGAAATGCAAAAATGTATTGTCAGCTGTGTATGGTCTCTGCCTGAGGTGTGGACAGCGGGGCTTTTATTATCTGGTCGTTCTAAAGGAATTCTCGCCACGTATTTTCCGGCGACAACGCTCGCCGTTCACCAGGTCCCTCTAACCCGGCCCTAACTCAAGGCCGACTTTTTCTGCGTCCCTCTGTCAAGTCTTCGTCCGCCTGCTCTTTGTCTCTGCCACAGGCCGTGGACGCGAGCGAAATTTGCTTTGCGCCCAAGCTTCCGGGACCCCGCTAGCGACTTTCCTCCTGCAGAATCCTCGCAAAGACCCCCAGAGGCGCCTGGGTACAATTTCCATAGAAGACGAAGCTGCTGAGTGAAGCAACCAGTTCTTTTACGAGGCAGAGCAAAGCCAATAGAGAAACTCGCTCGTCCTTATGGAGCCATCGGCAGAGATACTCCGGGAGATTCTCGAGTCTGGCAGGCGGTGGGCCCACCGGGGACTGAGAAGATTCCGCCGACCGCCTAAAAGTAGAAACAGACGCTAAGCGAGCCAAGAGCATGTCCCCCTCCCCTCAGGCAGGGTCGGCAAAACCCGCGCATTCGACCGCAAATTGCCTCAGGCTGGACCCAGTGTGGCCGTCGCCCGGAGCACGGCGGAGGTGAGCTCCGACGCGCGAAGGCAGCGCTGGGAACGTTTGGACTCGTGTCAAGAGTATGTGAAGAAGTAACGGCGTGGACAGGAGCGATTTGCGTGGACTTTAGCGTCGCGGTCTAGACACGAAAAAAGGGCAGGGCAGGGTCGGGAGGGCGAAAACCGCTCGTTTGGGGCTGCGGCCGCCTTGAGGGGGCGGTTGATCAGTGATCTGATTAGACTTGAATTTTTCCCAAGCTCGCCCCTTCCCCTCCCTTCCTCCCTCACCCGTCCTCGTCCCCTCCACAGGCCCGGCCCACCATGTAAGCATTTGCCTTGGGTGTTGCCAGGCCATCCACCACCCCCTCGTCCCCTTCCGGCCCGTCCGGAGGCCACCAGACCACACCGTACACGAACGCCTTCGCCGCGTCTCGTCGGAGCTCCTCGACCCGGACCCACGTTTGCTCTGCCGGAGGTCGAGGAGCAGCGACATCGCGGCGTACCACCTCTTTTTTTTACAGCAATGATACTAACACATACTTCCTACCATTCCTCAGGGTGTCCAACTTGTTCAGTGTACCCATCTTCTTCATCGTGCGTCCCGCACCCAAGCGCGCCCTTTTTAGCCATTTCCGGGCCAGGCGCTAATTCTCCTTTTCGCGCGGGTGCTCAGGTGCTCAGGGAGACGATCGAAGCCGCCATCATCGTCTCAGTGTTGCTTTCTCTCGTTGAAAACCTCATCGACCGCAACGATGCCCTCAAGGGTCCCGAGGGAGAAGGCGCGGAAGACGGCGAAGCGCGGCGTAAACGAGTCGTGAGAAGCATGCGCGTTCAGGTGCGTTCCCGCTATCAGATAACCATCCTCCTTGAAATGGAAGCTGACGAGCGTTCTTATGAATCAGATTTGGGCTGGAACTCTTGTCGGACTCTTCATCGCCGTGTGCATTGGTGCCGCTTTCATCGGTACGTCGCCGCTTCTCCGACCACGACGAAGGACGGCTCTGACTTAACCTTCTTCTAGCCGTCTTCTTCACCACTTTGAACGATCTCTGGGGCTCCTCTGAGGAGATTTGGGAGGGAACCTTCTCCCTCATCGCCTGCATCATCATCTTCGTCATGTCCGTCTCCCTTCTTTTCCCGATTATTGCTACTCCCCGCTGACCACAATAAATTGTACAGGGGAGTGACGATGATGAAGATCGACCGCTCCAAGGTCAAGTGGCAGATCAAGCTCGCCAAGGCGTTCGACGAGAAGCCTGCCGGCGAGGTCGCTCAGCCCAAGTGGTACCACAAGATCATGCCCACCTTCGGCAGCAAGGACAAGAACGCCGATGCCGAGAGTCGTGGTGGCAAGTGGACTTTGTTCATCCTCCCTCTCATCACTGTCCTCCGTGAAGGTCTTGAGGCCATCGTCTTTGTTGGTGGTGTGAGTAGCCGTTTTTTCGCGGGAGGAGCTGAGACACACGTGGCGTTTACTGATTGTTTTGTTGTCTCCCCGTCATCCAGGTCACCCTCGGACAGAGCGCCAAGTCCATCCCCATCGCCGCCATCATGGGTCTCGTCTGTGGTCTCATCATCGGATGTACGCGCGCGCTCTCTTCCTTGCCTGCTTCATCATATCCTAACCCTGCCTGTCCCGCTACCTTCCAGACCTCATCTACGCCTCCGGTTCCCGCCTCAACCTCTCCATCTTCCTCGTCGTCTCCACCAACATCCTCTTCCTCCTCGGCGCCGGTCTCTTCTCCAAGGCCGTCGGCGACTTTGAGCGCCAGGTGTTCAACCAGGGCGTCGGTGCTGATGTCGCCGAGCTCGGCAACGGACCTGGATCGTACGATGTCAGGGGCAGTGTCTGGCACTTGGAGTGCTGCAACCCCGAGAACAACACCGACTCGACTGGATGGGGTATCTTCAATGCCAGTGCGTCTCTCGTCCCTTCTTCTGTGGCTCTCGAGGTAGTGAAACTGACCACGGTTCTTTCCCCCACTAGTTCTTGGATGGTCGAACGACGCTTCTTATGGCACTATCCTCTCCTACGTCTTCTACTGTTTGTCGCGCCTCCTGCTTGTGTTGCATGTTACGCCCCCAGAACTGACACGCATGCCCACACAGGGCTCCTCGTCGCCGTCACCATGGTCTACCTCCGCTGGAAGGAGGGCCGCGCCAGCGTATGTTCTTTCCCGTTCCGACCTCTCTTTTAAAAAGTATCTAACGGCGACTCGCTTGATCCGACAGTTCTTCGGCAAGCACTCGGCCGCTGGCCAGCGCCGCATCGACAGGGCCGCCAAGAGGGCCGCGGGAGGCGAGGCTTACCACGAGAAGAGCGTCTCGCGCGATGGCAGCAACAGCGAGGAGGAGAAGAAGGACCTCGAGGGACACCCTTCCGAGTCTCTTCCTGTTGTCGTTTAGAGGATTAGCTTTACGCCGAGCCATAGCTGGTCAACCCCCGACTTTCTTTTGAGCACTCGCTTTTCCTTCTTTTAGTCTTCAACTCGTAGCCACGTTGATTTTCCTGGAGTTTTGGGTAAACAAAACACTTATTTCAGTCGTCCATGTGTTTGAGAAATCGAGAGTTTGAGAGAAGAGAAGCTCGCTTGCCCTCCCTTGGCCTACAAATTGAAAGGCTTGGAAATTCCTCGCGTCATGCCAGAGCTTGGATGCCTGTAACACCTCAGTAGGTTCCAAGAAGAACGATAGGCATCTTCGTAGGTTGTAGTTGTCGATGTCGATTTACACCCAGCGCAATGCGTCGTTCATCGCGACGCGCCGCCTCCATCGTTCAGTAAACACCAGCTCCGACCCGCTCCCCTCCCAAACACTCGTAATCCGCCCATCCAGCTCCCTGATCCTACAAAAAGTACTATCCCCACCAAACACAGTCGTCAGCACCCTATCAGTACCCTTCCCATCACCCTACTAGAGCACTCACTCGTTACATTCCTCCCGAGTGTCCATCCCTCTCGAGGGTCCTACAATTCCTGCCAGCTCGCCGCTGGACCGGCCTTGGGTCCAAGCGAAGGAACAAGGGTGTGCTGAGCGGCACCAAGAGCAGTCGGACAACCTGCGTTCGCGCCGTCCAGGATCAGCAAAGGCAAACAAACAGATGTTGAGGAATGCTTCAACGGCGTACCGGCAGCCGCGACGTTGAACGCCGTCGCGGTCGTGCTCGTCGCTGCCGAGACAGTCGAGACGGAGAAGAAGAGGGCGACAAGGGTGAGGAGTGCGTTGCGGCCGAACATTGGTTGTCCGGACGTAAGGAGATGATCGTTGGAGGACAAGCGCGGGGCGGGTGTGTGCGTTTTGATGAGGAATGTTTGGACGCGGGGGCGGCTCGCGGGGCGCGGGCGCGTTTCAGGGTTGGAGCCCTTTGAACCGTGTGCCTTTTATTTCCTTGTCACATACCATTCCAACTCTCTCTCTTCTGTACAACTACAACTCACTGCCGTGCTCTGCCTCGAGGCATCAGCGGGCGAAAGGCAAACGGCATGAAGCTCCTCGCGGCCGTGTGGTTTGCGTTCGTCGGCGCGTCGACTTTGATCGTCCCCGTGTCTGCGTCCGACGCAGGAGGGGCAACGACGTACCTCGCATGGAAGAACGACGCGCCGGACCTCCCCTCAGCGACATCATTCCTCTTCGACTCGAATGGTTGCGACGTCGACCTCGCCCCCGCTTCCGCCATACCGAGGACGCGCCGATCCCACCACCAACCTTCGACGACGCTCGTCCGCCGGCGGCTGGCGTTCCAGTCCGAACAAGTCGCCTCGAGGAGCGTGTTGGTCCTTTCTTTCCCTGGGATCGGGCAGGGGGATTTCGAGGATGTGAGAAGAAAGATGGAGTTGAAGGTCGAGCGTGAGGTCGACGGGGTTGATGAGGAGCGGTTGGTCGAGGTGTTGAGAGAACGCGAGGCATGCGGAGATGAAGTCAAGGTCGTCGAGCTGGACAGTATGAGAGAATTACTCGGTACGCTTCTTATTCCCGCTCAAATGAGACGCGCTGCACCGTGATACTGACTCCCCCAAGTTCCTCCAGACGAGTCCGAGTCCTCTTGGATCCACGACTCCCTCCTCCCGCTCTACCCCTACACCGTTCTCACCTCCCTAACCCCTTCCCACACGACCCTCCTCAACTCCCCCAACTCCCCCTCGACCCTCCTGCTCGCCGAAGACTCTGGCACGTTCACTTCCATGCGCTACTCCGCCAAACGCCTGCGAGTCCTCCTCGAGAACGCTTTGTCCGGACCGATGATGGCGGTCTTGGTGGGGATTTGGGCGGTGGGAGTACTGCTTATTGTTAGACGGGTTAGGGCGAATAGGAGGGCTAGGAGGGAGGATGATGAGAGGAGAGGAGAGGAGGAAAGGGAGGGATGGGGAGTCGACGATGGCGTGGTGTATGATGTTGAGAAGGTGTGGTGAGTGCGAATGGCTCAAACAAGTGTCTATCCTTCTGTTGCTGACTTCTTTTGGTTCACAGTATGATACCAATGGAGAACAAGGAAGAATAGGAAACCCCGCATTTTTTTTGTAGCCCCCCACTCCCGTCGTGTCGTATCTTTGTCCCAGTGCTGTACCTCATACCCGAACTGTTCCTTCTGCCCACCACGACCCGTTTTCATCCAGCGAGAGACAGGGCCACAGAGCTCACGATGAGGAGAGAAACACAATCTTGATAACAGTACGCTGATTTGGAAGGTGGGCCACGTGGGCCTGCCAGAGGGAGGCTACTCGAGAGAAGCCCACTAAGCGAGGGGCTCATCATTGATCCACTTAGTAAAGAAGTCCAACGACACCTCAGGCTGATCGAACGGCACCATGTGTCCCGCGTCGTAGACCCTAATGACCCCCCCGCAAACCAGCATCAGCGACCCCGCGCTCACTCGTTAGCGAAGAGAAAGAAAGCAACGACGCACTGGAGGTAAGTCAAAACTCCGCTTCCCGGACCAGTGCTGATGGTCCTTCCACCACTCTTGCCCTTCTTGCCGGACTTGAACTCCTTGAACTTGGCGAGGTTGTAGTTCGCCTTGCCGGTCCACTCGAGCGCCTGAGTCCATTCGAGGTTGCCGAGGTAGTCTGGTAGGCGCAGAAAGGGATGTTAGACACCTGATTGTGAGGTAAAAGAGTTGTGCAGAGCCTTACTGCACATGAACTGCAAGAAGGGGAAAGGTCAGTGCCATCCAGACGAGCGAAGAAGGAGCAGAGATGGAGCTCACATCAGCCTCTCCAGCGTAGATAAGGATCTTGATTCCATCCTCAAGCATCGAAGGAATCAGCGCAGCAGTGTTGTGCGCAACATCGCCGTTGAACATGAACGCTTGGTTGATCTACGTCCCCGCAAGCTCACCGTCAGCGCCAGCCCCTCCTCCCACAAATCAGAAGAGATGAGACGAACCTGCATGTTGCACGACTCAAAAGTCCTCTCCTTGGGCGCACCGAGCTCGGCCTTGATCTCAGGCTTGTTGAGGTACGTCTCAATCCACTGCATCTCCTTGTAGCAGAGCGGTCCGTCCTCGCCCTCGCGATCACAGGTCTTGCGAACATCGTAAGGGCTGTTCCAAAGGACAGTTCTGGTCAGCCGTTGCTTCAAGTGCCGATAAAAGAGACAAGGGTCGCGCACTTCTTTCCACTCTGCTGGATGGGACCCGCGATCTGCCAGCACGAAAGCGTGGCGGGGACGCAAGTGAAACGGCTCGGAGCGGAGTAACAGTATTGCGTTAGCTTCTGGCAGGTAGGGACCTATTTTAAGGTTAGAAGAAGATCTCGTGAGTATATAGGACACGTGGGGCAGGGCGCGCGCGCGCGAACGTACCTTGCCCCGGATGCTGTCGCAGGTCGCGTCGTCGAAGATAGCCTGGACACTCCATGTCAGCACACAAAACAAGAAGGAGGAGCGTCGAGAAAGACCACTACTCACAAACTTGGAGTCGCAGGCGTACTCGGGGATGCTAGCGAACTGGGTGTACGAGTCCGTCAAGCCGTTCCCGCTGCGATTCAGAGACACGGGAATGAGCGTAGATTTCCTCTTCACGAAGAGTAGCAACTCACATGAGGAGAGACTTGAGAGGGATGTGCACCGACGACGTGGTGGGAGGCGCCTTGTTGTACTCGTGGATCGTCGAGCCGATGTGAGGAATGTACGTCCCGGCATAAGACTCTCCCGAGACGTGGAAGTCGTTGTTGATCCACTTGGGGAACTTCTCGTAGAAGAGTTGCACTGCCCATCCCCAACACGTCAGTGTCCTTCCGTTCAAGCTCAGAAGCGAGAGACAGCAAACGCACTGAAAGCGTAGACGTCCTTGGCCGAGTCCGGCGAGTTGTTGATGCTCTTTCCTCCCCACGAGTAGCCCACCTGGACGGGCTGGTCGAGGAAGATCATGTTGGCGCTCTCGGTCCACGAGTGAGGGTTGTAGGTCGTGTTCTCGCCTCCGTTGGCGATGGAGCAAGGGCCGAGCTCGAAGAGCAGCCCGGTGGACGAGGAGCATCCGGGTCCACCTGTGAGAGAATCACTGTTGAGATTGGTGAGGAAGGAGGGGAGGAGGCGAAGGGCTGACCGTTGAGCCACATCACGACGGGGTCCTTGGCGGGGTTCTTGCGACTCTCTGCGACGCGGAAGGTCGGCGACAAGCTGGAGGCCGTAGCGGACACACACGGAACTCACCAAAGAACCAGAAGAAGAGGTGAGTCTCTTCATCGATATCGAGGTATCCCGAGTAGCTCTTGACCGACGAGTCGCACAGCGAGGGCTCTGTACGGACGGATGGGGGGACCGCGTAAGCCGCTGCCTCTTCCCGGCCTCAAAAGGAATCGATCCTCGAAACGCACCCTTCATACGAATCTGGTACTGAGGGAAGTCCTGATGGGTAATCAACTCGTCTGTAGGCATCAATCGAAACCGCCACACTCAATCAGCCAACATGCTCCTGTCTTTGGGGCCAGGCTGAGCGTCCTGCTCTTGTACCCCCGTCGAATCCTCTATCCATCCTACACTACGACACCTTGATCACCATCTGCCAAATCCGAACAATTGTGTACTTCGCCAGCCCACCCTCCCACTCCCATCTGGACCTTCCACCACCGCCCGCTCCCAGTTCCCCCCACCCCCGAGATCCCACCGAGAGCACCCACCACCCCGAATATCGCAAACTCCAAACTCACAGTCGATACTATCCACCTCGACCTTCCCAAACTCCCTCACAAGTCCCTCGTGCACCCATTTCTCAGCTCTCCCGAGCCCGGTCTTGACCGTGTCAAACACTCCTCCCAGGTCCAGGTCGGCGAGAGCGTCAGCGGCGGGGGCAGCGTTGAACGTCTGTTGCTCGGTCGGAGCTGCCAGAGCGGTCGTGAGGAGGAGCGTGAGGAGCGAAGCGGTCGTGCTGAGGCCTCGCATTGTTTGTTGTTGCTGCTCGTCGTCGTGCGGAGGAGCGGAGGGAGGAGGAGGAGGGAGGCGGCGGGCTTGCCTGAATCGGACGCAAAGCCCTCGCGGAGCCTTGGGGACTGGGGATTAGGGGTTCGGCTGGCTGGGGGTGAGGGTTCTTTCTTGTAGTGACTTGGAAGCTTTGAGCAAGTGACTCTGCTTCGTCACCGGAGTTTTACAGCCACCTTTTGAGTGACGAGCTTTGGGAACAGTAGCATCAGTCCAGCCGATGATACACGTGGCCATTCAAGGGATGTCTCGGAAAGCGAGGTGTGAGGCTGGCTAACCGTCCGAAAGTCAACCCACCCCGCGCTCAAAACCACATGAAGACAGCACAAAAAGTTCAAGTAATGATCTCTCTCATTCCGCACCCCCCTTCATCTCAAAGAAGCTACTAAACTACCGCCCGGCGAAACCCCACCAGGGACGGGCCGCTCACAGCTGGTTCTTGATGCTCTTGTTCTCCTTGAGCGCCAACATCTTCTCGAGCAACTCGGGGAAGGGGATGAGCTCCGCCTTGCCCTTGGTTCCGACGTCGTCGCGGTTACGAACGTTGACCGAGTTGGACTCGACCTCCTCGGATCCGACGACTGCAGGCGCCACGAATCCCCATGTCAGTCAGTGCTTCAACAGACCCTCTCTTTTTTTAAAGACAAAAAGGGAAAAACTCACCAAGGATAAAGTTGTGCTGCGCGAGCTCTCCGTTACGGATCTTCTTCGGCAGCGTGTTGTCGGACAAGTCGACCTCCGAGTATAGCCCCGCGTCCCAGAGCTGCTGCTGGATCTTGCTAGCGTACTCCTTGTGAGGAGCAGCGACGGGAATGACGAGGACTTGTCGCGGCGAGAGCCAGAAGGGCCTACACAAGCACAACCGCAGACGTCAATATCCTGCTCCACTCGCGGGGGAGGGAAAAAAAAAAGGACAACGCACCACTTGCCAGCAAAGTGCTCCGTCAAGATCGCGACGAACCTCTCCACCGATCCAAGAATCGCACGGTGGATCATCACCGGCTTGACGCGCTTGTCCTCGTCCGACGTTCCGCCACCCTCAGCCGAGCGGTACGAGAGGTCGAACCTCTGCGGGAGCTGGTAGTCGAGCTGGATCGTCGCGCACTGGTGCTTGCGCTTGAGCGCGTCGGAGATGGTGATGTCGATCTTGGGACCGTAGAAGGCTCCATCTCCAGGGTCGACCTCCCACTTGCCGGGAACGAACTTGTCGAGAGCGGCGCCGAGCATCTGCAGGAGTGAGCGAAGGGTGAGTTTGCGGACTACCTGAGAGGAAAGGGTACAACTCACAGCCTCGGCAGCATCCCAAGTCTCGAGCTTGCCCAAGTAGTTCTCGGGACGGGTCGAGAGCTTGAGGTTGAACTCGAAGCCAAAGATGCCGTAAACGTGGTTGAGGAAATCAAAGCACACAGTCATCTCCTCCTCGATCTATCGTCACCCACAAAGCAGTCAGTAATGGGACTTCTTCTTTTATACGTCTCCACAGAAGCCTGGAACGCACCTGCTCAGGCATACAGAAGTGGTGGGCATCATCTTGCTGGAACCTCCTAACCCTCGTCAACCCCGACAGAGCACCCGACGCCTCGTTCCTGTGCAAGACACCAAAGTCCGCCATCCTAATCGGCAACTCCTTGTAACTCCTATCCCTCGAAGCGAAGATGAGGCAGTGACCAGGGCAGTTCATGGGCTTGAGCGCGAACTGCTCCTTCTCGACGTCGAGCTTGAACATGTCGTCGGCGTAGTTCTGCCAGTGACCAGAGGTCTCCCAGAGCTTCGAGTTGTACATGTTGGGCGAGATGACCTCCTGGTAGTTGCGCTTGCGGTACTCGGACTGGGAAAACGTGGTCTCAGTCAGCTACTTGCCCGAATGAGTCATGGAAGGCAAATATGCACCCTCATGAACTCGACGAGGGTGTTGTAGATCCTCGTTCCGTGGGGAAGCCAGAAGGCGCTTCCAGGCGAAAGCTCGTGGAAGAAGAAGAGCTCCTGGTCCTGCAAGTCGTGCGCACGTGGTCAGCTCCCACTTTCTGTCAAACGCTGACTTGAAAGACTGAAAACCAACCTTTCCGATCCTCCTGTGGTCACGCTTGGCGGCCTCCTCCAAGAACTTCTTGTACTCGGTCATCTGCTTGCCATCGGGGAACGAGATTCCGTAGATGCGCTGAAGCGACTCCCTCGCTGGGTCTCCAAGGAAGTAGGAAGCCGAGTTCTAAAAAAATGCCATTCGAAATCGTGAAATCCAGGAAGGCTAACGACAGAAAGAGGATGACGGACCTTGAGGATAGCCAGCGACTTGACACGACCGGTGTGGGGGATGTGAGGACCCCTGCACAAATCAATCATCGTTCCGTTGCGGTAGACGGTCGTAGAGGTTCCATCGGGAATCTTGTCCTTGATGATGTGAACCTTGAAAGGGTTGTACTGCTCCCGCGAACGCGCACGTGGTCAGGCCTGCTCGCAAGAAACTGAGAGGAACCGTGGAACGCACGGCAAACATCTCCAAGAGCTGCTCCTTGGTGAGGACCAATCGCTCAAACTTCTGCTTCTCCTTGACGACGTTCTTGGCGAGGGTCTCGAGAGCGGGGTAATCCGTCTGAGCGACAGCGCTATCGGAGAGAAGAATCGCGGAATCAGCGGCCCGCGTCGCCTCCTCGATGGACCACGCGAATGAACGCACCGCTCGTCAGTCATGCCCATCTCGTAGTAGAAACCTTCGTCGGTGGGGGGACCGATGGCGAGGTGGCAGCCGTAGTGACGCTCGCAACACTCTCCGACGATGTGAGCCGACGAGTGCCACCAGACCTTCTTGCCTGGAAGAAGCGGGACGATCGTCAGCTCCGGTCGTGTCTGTCATTGCCGAGAAAGTGAATGCTCACCCTCAGGGTGGTCAAAGTCCAACAGCTCGAGCGTGCCCGACTTCTCGAACGGGCGCTCCAGATCCCACAGCTCGCCGTCGACCTGCACGGTGCTCAAGCATCAGCTGCCCCTCTCATAACGCGTGTAGTATAGAGAGCTGACCTTGGCGATGACGACCTTGTCTCCCAGGGACTTGGCGATGCCGAGAGCGATGCTCATCGGGGTGGTCTCCCAGCTCGTGCCCTCCTTGACGGCGCCGTCCGGGAGCGTGACGGTGATGGGTTCCCGTGGCATAGCTAGCGAAACCGAGTCGTGATCAGTGCCCTACACTTTTTCTCTCACCCCTCTAGCCTCCAATCGCCAGCAGGTCGAGCACTCGTCCCTTGCATCTCGGCAACAAAAACCTTGCGGCTGCGTCCGCTGGTCGTTGCGTGCGAGACTCACCGGCAATCTTGTCGTCGTACTCCTTCTTGAACTTTTCAAACATGGTGATCCTCTGCGCCAAGTACTCGGGCTTGGGGTCGAGCTCGAGGGCGTACATGCCCGCGACAATGTCGTCGCCCTTCTTGCCCTTCTTCTCCTTTGGTGCTTTCGGCGCCTTGGTGGCAGGAGCAGCGGCAGCAGCCGGAGCGGCGGTGGCGGGAGGAGCAGGCTCAGAGGTCGACGAGACGGGGTGGGGTGCGGCTGCTGCCATGGTGAGCGGCGAGGTGGAGCAGAGGCGGGTGCGCGAGGTGAAGGCGGGGAGGAGCAGGCGTGGAGCTGAGCGAGGACGGGCGAAGACGACGGCAGAAGCGACTCTGCTCAGGAGCATCCACTAGAGGCCACGAACAAAAGAATAGACGATTTAGTCTCGAGCGCTGGGGCCTTGACTCGTGTGACGGAATTCTGTGTCCAACGGTTGGACGGGCCGCCAAACGTTTGACTCGGGAGGGCCGTAAGCCTGCTCCGCGGAGATGGTCGAGCCACACCCTCGTCCGAAGCCTTTGCTCTACTTTCTACCATTCCACACGACCGCAAACAAACCTCTCACTATATAATAAATGTCATCTTCCTCCACCCTCTCCGCCAGCAACTCGCGCGTCACGCTCTCGCTGCACGCCCCACCTCCACCATCAACCTCGTACCATCCAGGCGACACGCTCCGCCCAAGGATCACCTTGCACGGCTCGCCAGAATACACTTCCATCTCGCTGAGTCTGAAAGGAACTACAACATGCACGATAATGGGCAAAGACCGCTGGGTGAGTCCCCTGCTTCCTGTCGCGCACGCACGCCTCGCCACTGCCACCGGTCCTTTCTTATCACTGATCACTCACGCAACCGCAACTCGGCTAATACAGCAAGCTGGCGTCCTCCTCAACACCGGTGCCGGAGGTTCCGCGATGCTCGTAACCAACATCGAGAACCGGACCTTCCTCGAGCTCGAGGTCCCGCTCGTTTCTGGTACTGGCGCGAGGGAGCAGGCCGAGTCGGGTGGGAAGAAAGGCAAGTCTGAAGGAGGGGGAGGAATAGGTGAGGGTGTGTATGAAGTGGTACTGCCAGAGGTGATTGGGGAACAAGGGGCGTTGCTGCCGACTTGGTTGATGCCGGAGAACGAGCAGGAAGCTGGTGAGTGCGCGCGCTCCGATGACGTGGTGTCGTGTGTCCGGGGAGATCGGGGCTGGTGCTGACGGGGGTTCGGGTTCGGACAGCGGGCGTGTCGGTCGTGTATACTCTCGAGTTTCTAGGGACCAGGAAAGGGATGTTCAAATCGAACGACAAGTGCGTTTTGTGGACGCCCCCCGAGCGTTTTGCGGGCATGAAAGCTTACGTCGGCTGCTTCTCTCACAGGTTGTCTTTGAACGTGCCGATCTCCTTCCCTGTCCCTACTCAACCAGAGCTACTTTTGGAAAGCTGGCCATCCACAACCGCCTCCAAAGGCCTCAAGTACAAGTCAGATTCCACGCCCCTCACCGTCGAAGCTACTGTCCGTCCCCTTCCCCCATCCCCTCGCTTCCTTCCCCTCACTAATCCCCATCCTACAGCTCTCCCACCGGCCTCTCTCCACTTCCTCCGAGCCCCTCAGCTTCCACCTCCTCCTCACGCCTTCCTCCCCCTCCACCGCGCCCTTGCTCTCCCCCTCCTCCTTCACCGTCTCGGCTTCCGCATCTCGCAAGATCCGGACCACCCCCATCGTGGACCCTAGTAGTGGGAAAGAGTTTGCGTGGGCGGGAGTGAGGTTGGGGTTGAGGGACAAGCCCGTGGTGGAGGTCGTGGAGGCGGGAAAGGGGGAGCTGAGGTGGGAGGGGAGACTGACGTTCCCGGGTGCGCAGAGGACGGTCGAGTGGTCGTCGTTCAGTGTCAAGGTGAGCACACTCTTCTTCAAGACTGAGCTCCCAGTTGGATCAGATGGTTTCTCTTTAGTACTACCTCACGCTCAACATCACGTCGCCGAACCTCGACGGGAACCTCGTCGTCGCGACAGAGGTGTTTGTGCCTTCGGCCGAGACGTCGATCGATGGTGTGAGCGAGGAAGTAGGAGGAGATGCACCACCACCGGCGTATGGAGCGTAAGGTGCCGACAAGTGTAGGGATTATTGAGGGGCACGCGGGAGGCGGTGCATTGTTTGTTTACGTTTTCTGTTTGCGCTGTTGGCCTTATGTACACGGGAGGCAAATGGGTTCGAGTAGGCTGTCTTTTTGTGTAACTTGTTGAGATGATAAAGAATAGGCAGGATCTGAAGATAGTCCCAGCCACTCGGAAACAAAGTCCATTCCATCCTTTTGTTGAGAGGTGAAAAAGCCTCGGTGCTCCGTGAGCCTCCCTATCCGCTGGGTCCGGCGAATACGTGGTCCCGAGTCCCACCGCCCTAGGTGCTCCCAGCACACAAAAGCATGGATGAATTTGTTTAGAAGGGGAGGGTGCGGAACAAGTGGGGGGCGGATTGACGAAGCGGAAGGAGAAGGGGCGGCCTAGACATACCCGGATTCGGGTCTAGCGACGAGAGGGCTCTATAATGACCTGAAGATGGCAGGCACACTGGGCGGCCACTGCGCGCCGCCCGTCGCTCGCCCCCGGCGCCCTGGGGGCTCAAACAAGCCTCTCTCGCCCCCCTCCCCCTCCCTTCTTCTCTCTATACTTTTTGCATCAAAAATATATATCTCTCGATTCGTTTTGAACGGCGCTCCGACGTCTGACAGCCCTTCCACTCGCTTGATCCCCCCCTTGTCGTCGCTCCTCTCTCTCTGCTGGGTCCGCCGCGCGCATCCCGCCTCCTCGCACCACCTCTCTCTCGCAACTCGCTCAACCCTCAACCATGGCGCTGGACTTGCGGCCGATGTGAGTGTTTTACGTTCTTCTAGTTGGGTGGGAAGGGGGACAAGGAGCTGACGGGCGCTGGACCAGGTTCTCGCACCCCCTCTTCCTCTTCACCACGATCCTCGCCTTTCTCGGCTGGGTCATTGCCTTCATCGGCCGTCAGTCCGCTCCCTTCCCTCCTTCCAAACCTCTCACTAATTCCTACTTGATCATTCCAACAGAGGTCGTCTTTGAAGCGAAATGTAAGCAGCGCGCACACACACACACCAACAAGCACCAGAAAAGCATGCGCGCCCGGAACCACTTGATCGGAGCTAACGCCACCTACCTTTTCGTTGCGTCTACAGACCAGTCAGCAGGAGGATCAGGCAGTGCAGTAGGTGCTCAGTGGTTCGGTGAGTCCCCGCCTCCTCCATGGCTCGTGACTTCTCGAGACGACTGTCGTCGCGCGAACGCCGCTCGGGTTTGGAGCCCCTTTTTCGGAGAGGAACGAGCAATGCTGACCAGCGGCGTAACTTTCGCGGTGGGTTGGCAGGCATCTTCCTCCAGTTGTTCGTCAACATTGGAACCTTCTTCACGTTGGCGTCCAACTCGATATCGACGAACCGGTTCCAGGTGAGCAAGGGCGAAAGCTTGCCGCGAGAGTCGTACACTGACGGGCGTGGTCGGTGTCGCCAGCTGTCGGTCTTTTTGGCCGTCGCGTTGGTCTTTGCTGTCCTCGGTACCAAGTGCGTCGATGTCGTTTCGGGGGAATAAGAAAAGCTTCCAGGCTGATGTTGAGGACGTCGTTTCGCAGTGCCGGCATCTTCAGCTCCGCCTCGTACCGCCTCGCGATGGGAGCTGGCTACCTCATCCTCTCGGTCGTCGATGTACGCCCGTCCTCACTTTTATTTTAAATCACTAGATACTGACGTCTCCTTTTCCTCCCACCCACAGCTCCTCTGGCTCCTCTACTTCTCCTCCGACGAAGAATCCTTCCTCATCCACCTCCTCAACACCGGTTCCTCCTCCTTCCAACGCGCCCGTCGTGGGCCCACCCAAGGCGGCTCGATCCGAGGCTCCAACATGGGTTCCAACAGCTCCCAAGTCGGTCAGGGCTACAACGCCTACTCGGGCGTCGGCAAGGGCGGGTTGGGAGGCGGGCCGGCGGGCATGAGCGTCGGAGAACTGTCGACGGGTGGACACGAGGGGAATGCTAGGAGCCCGACTATTGGCGATCAGAGTATGATGGAGGGGCAGGGACAGGAGTACATCGTCAAGGCCAAGGCTTTGTATTCTTGTGAGTTTCTTTTTCGATTTGCGTTAACGCGTGGGAGGAGGTCGCATCGCCTTTGTGGTGAGGAGTGGTTTCGGGGGGCGCGTACTGACGGGACGGAACGCTCAACCAGACTCGGCTTCGCCTGACGATCCCAACGAGATCTCGTTCACCAAGGGAGATATTCTCGACATTGTCGACAACAGCGGCAAGTGGTGCGTCTTTGCTCTCTCTTGATGCTCCTCTCGCGGACGCACGGCCTCAAGTGACACGGCGCTGACGCTTTTGGTGTTGGGTTCCGAATTGCAACCGTGGATAGGTGGCAAGCACGTAAAGCCGATGGTCAGCGAGGAATCGTCCCCTCCAACTACTTGTCTTTGGTTTCGTAAAGTGGAACGTGGCATTCACCGTCAGTTCTTTCCCCTCGATCCACGCACCTTTCAGAGACCACGTATTGACTTCCCTCTGGACCCGTAGCGCTTCTCGCAACCCCCCTCACCGTTCATCATCTTCTCACAGTTTTTTCTCTCAGTGTGCTTCTTCATCAACCCTCGGATTCTCTAGTTTACCTCTCATTTATAGCCCCCCCGCCGTCTCCAAAAGTTGTTTAGCTTCTCCCCCCCCCCCCCCCCCCGCCGCCGCCGCAGAGAGTACAGTTAATTCCCCAGCCCCCCCTCCTCGCTGCTGCTTCTTATTCCCTTCTACTCTTTTGACCCCACTTGTTTCAACACCTCGGCAATGTATCCCTTTCTCTCATTCCCTTTCGTTTCTTTGGCAGGAGAGAGAAAGAAAGAAGAGGGTCGCAAAAAGGACACAGCCTCGTCGTCCTCGCTCAGCTCCAGTCAATCATACAAAAAAAGCGCCATGATGTGATATTCCATTCTGAAACACATCCCCAACACTCTACTTCAACAACGGCCTCAACGCCTCAACCAACCTATCCTCATTTTTCAACCCAAACGTCGAGTTCCTCTTCAACAAGCTCCTCACTCCCTCAATACTCGGCTTCGTCGCGTCCACCGCACCTCCTCCTCCTCCCACCGTTCCAAACCTCTCGTAGTTGCCCAACGCTTCCGCGAGTTTCGTCGACCGGCGCTTGAACGACGATTGGGACGGCGCGGTTGATGGGTCTGGGAGGTGGGCAGTGGTGCTGGAGAGGAGGGAAGAGAGGGAGAGGGGTGGGTAGGAAGAGTGGATCGTGCTGGGCGTTGGGTCGGTCGTGGTGTACATTGATGGACCGGTTGGACGGGTACTAGGCCGGGGTGCGCGGGGTTGACGAGGAGGGCGGGGAGGGCGGGGAGTGCTGGAGGAGGACGACGAAGGGCCACGACGAGGTGAGGCACGACGCTCGCGCGGCGCGTCGGACGCAGAAGGTTCGCGAGGCGCACGAGGGGGGAGGAGGTTCGGTCGTTGGCGGATGAACGGCTTCTCGGGTGTGACGGTATTGCGGGGCGCGCGAGGCTGTTGCTGCTGCTGTTGGAGGGACGCGGCGATGTGAGCGGCGTCCGAGTCGAACGCTCCTCCGAAGGCTTTGCGCCGGCTCGCGAGCTGGGCCGAGAGTCCGCCTGCTTTCGGTGCGAAGGTGGTGCTCGTCTGTCCGGCGTTGGCGATGGGTTTCCTCCTGAGCTCGCTCTGCCTCGGTGGCCTCGCTTCTCCTGCTGCTGGTCGTCCAGCTCCAGCTCCCGCACCAGCACCGTCCGCGCGCGCCCGCTGAGTCGCACCAGCCTCCGAACGAGCCACAGACGCCCTGTGAGCAGGAGCCGGAGCCTTGACCGAGTTACTGACGGCCCTGGCGAGGAGGGCGGCGGCACCGCTCTTGTCGGACACCTCGCGCAACGTTTTGGGCTTTTCCGTCGCTTGCGTCTCGTGGATCGATTTCGGGGTCGACGACGACGACGAGGAGTGCCGGAGCGACGTGGCGAGTGATGAGGGCAGGGAACGGAGGGTCGTGGGTTTGAGCAGCATCGTGTAAAGTGTGAGTTCGTGGGAGGAGGAGGAGGAGCGGACGAGCGCGCGCGCGGGCTCAAAACTTCGTCGGGCGAGCGCCTTCGGGAGAAGTCTCACGGGCCGTCGCCCTCTGGCCTCTTTTGCTCTGCACACCTCGCTACGCTTCCAAACCTCTCACTATCAGCAACCTTATAAATCTACACATATCGTCACCAGAATGCCATCCGTGTTCCGTCCTTGCATCGACCTGCACAACGGCGAAGTGAAGCAGATTGTCGGCGGTACGCTCGACACGGCGGAGCTCAAGACCAACTTTGTCTCGTCGTAAGCGTGGCCCCTTCCGTTTCCTTATTTGCCGTTAGATAAGAGCTAAACTCTTGAACCGACCAGGCACCCACCAGCTTACTACTCTGACCTGTACCGGACGCACAACCTCCGAGGCGGGCATGTCATCAAGCTCGGTCCAGGAAACGATCAAGCAGCGAAGGAGGCTCTACAGGCTTGGCCTGGTGAGATCTACTCCCTTGACTCTAGTGGTGCTGGACCGGGGAGCTGACTTGGAGAACATAGGATGCTTGCATCTCGGCGGAGGGATCTCGGACGCGAACGCGGAGGAGTGGTTGGACGCTGGAGCTGAGAAGGTGTGTTGAGTGTCGTGAGTAGTGGATTCACTTTCTGATTATCGTGGATTCAGGTCATCGTCACGTCGTACCTCTTCCCGTCCGCGAAATTCGACTTGGAGCGCTTGAAGACCCTCTCGAAGAAGGTTGGCAAGGAGCGCTTGGTCGTCGATGTTAGGTGAGTCCTCTCTTTTGATGCCAAGACTTTCAATCAAGTCAGGTAAGCTAATGTGTGTGGCTCTGCAGCTGTCGTCGTCGAGAGAACCGATGGGTCGTGGCGATGAACCGGTGGCAGGACTTGACCGACATGGAGGTCAACGAGGGTGCGTCTACGTTCCCTTCCGGACTCTTTCCGCTTCTCCATCCATGCTCCTCTAACACACTACTACATTCAACAGAATCGCTGGATCTTCTAGCCGAATACGCCAGGTCTGTTGCCCTTCGTTCTGCGGTTCCAGGGAGTGCAACGTGGCCTGACGTTCTTTCTCCAGTGAATTCCTCATCCACGCGGCGGACGTCGAAGGGCTGTGTCAGGGAATTGATGAAGACTTGGTAAAGGGTTAGTGAACTGTTTTGGTGAAGCTCCTAAGGGCAGCTGCTAACAGTGATGACACCTCAGAGCTCGGCAAATGGTGCAAGATCCCGACGACGTACGCTGGAGGAGCCAGAAGTGAGCGCCGGCCTCCCGCTTCGCACTGTTCAGCAGTACTGACTGAATGTTATATAGGTATCGAGGACCTGAAGCTAGTCGACAAGCTCTCAAACGGGAAAGTGGACCTCACATTCGGGAGGTGCGCGCCTTGTCCCTTTCCTCCTGCTCATGAAGGCCTGTGCTAAACCCTCTCTAGCGCGTTGGACATTTTCGGAGGCTCACAAGTCAAGTTTGAGGAGCTCGTCTCTTACAACAAGAGTCTGTCGTCGTAGATAAAGCTAGCTGTTGTCTGTCGTGGTGTTGAATACGGAGGCCACGTAAATTCTCCGTACGAGCCGACCGAACCGGTCACCGCGCGGCCTTATTTCGGGCAAACTATCTGCTTCACGTTTTCACGACAACTCGAGGGGAGGCCAAGAGTTGGGTCTACTCTACCCACCCCTTTGTTTTGGCTGTTGTGGAACCCACGACCCACTCAGTTCCCGCCGCCGCCGACACCGACGTCGCCAGGGCACTCGCCTGGCCCACTCAGAATTCATCAGTTCACCCGGGATCCGCGGCACAGTTTGACGCGCGAGCCCTGCTCAGAAACTTCCCAAGCGCTCTCTTTCTCCCCTCACCTCTAATCCGCCAGCACACTTACCACTGAGAAGCAATGGGAGCCATGACGAAGAACCTGACGCCCAACCAGCGTGTCTGTCAGTCGTCCTTTCGATTCCCGCTCACGGAGGGATGAGGCGGAGGGAAGCTAACACCAAACACGCGATTCGATTACTCACGTAGGGGCGTATGGGATCCTCGTCTGTCTCTCGGGGTCGTTGTTTGGCGGTTCGTCCTCCTCATGAGAGTTAGTATGAGAGTATGCTGATGTCTCGAAATGGTAGGCGACACCGGCAGTATCGGCAGCATCACCGTAAGCTTTCTCCCTTAGCAGTGACACCGAGTGATCCGGTTTCGTTAACGCGATGCTGGGTTCCCAATAGACGATGCCGCAATTCCTAGACCACTTTGGAGAGCTGAGCGAGTTCATGAGAGGCCTCGTCGTTTCCGTCATCTTGGTCTGTCCTCCCTTCCCCGTGCAAACCTCCGACCCGACCAACCACTCACCACACGCTATCGTGCCGAACAGATCCCTTCTGCCGTGACGGGGTTGGTGAGCCGAGCCGAATTGCTTTCCTACGCGAGTAAGGGTTGAGGGAAGCTGATAGTGGTTTGACAGCTGGCAGGCAAGTTGATGGATAAGATCTCAAGGAAGTACACCATCTCACTCGGGTGCGCCATGTGAGTCCGTGCCACGTCCTGTGTTTTGTTTTGTTTGGAGGCGTGGAGGGGTAAGGGTGCTGACGCGTTTCTGTATTAACTACTAGCTTTGCTGTCGGATCAGCAATCTGTATGTCGTTAGACTTTCAGAAAGGAAATGTAGGAATCTAACATTTATGAATGCACAACAGCGTGCGGCGCGCCAAATCTGACCGCGCTACTCATCGGCCGAGTGATTGCGGGCAGCGGGGAGGGCCTCTTCCTTTCAGCGGCCACTTGTTACTTGTGTGAGATTGGACCGAGACACATGTGAGCTGTCTATTGGAAAAGTGACTAGTGCTGTTTGTGACTTCAGAGAGCTGACACGTCATCCTCAGGCGAGCGAGGCTTAGTTTGTCGTTTTCTCTTTTTCAAGATTCCCTTTCTATCGGCCTTTTTTGTCTGACCCAACCATTCGTGGGCAGTCGGGCTCTTCCAAGCGTTCATCACGGGTCCCATCGCGGCAGGCTATTTTGTCTGCTACGGATCGTGAGTCGTCCGATCAATTTTCACTGAGGGTCTGCATTCCAGTGAGAATGCTAACCTTCAACCCACTCAGCATCAAGATTCAGTCAGATCTCTCCTGGAGGCTGCCTTTCGCCCTTGCGACCCTCGTCGCTTCGACCGTCGCCGTCGGCGCGTAAGTCGTCCACTCTTTCAGGCTCCGCACGCAGACACTCAAGCGATTCCTCTACAGTCCCTTCCTTCCCTACTCGCCCCGCTGGCTCATGTCACACGGAAGGAAAGAAGAAGCGGAAGCGGTGTTGGACCTTGTGACGGGACCGGAGGACGAGTCGGAGCGGAAGGAGCTCCTCGCGGTGCCGCCTTCGAACAAGTCGGGGTGGGCCGACATGTTTGCGAAGGGAGTGAGAGGGAGGACTTTGCTGGGCACGCACCTGAATGTGAGTGAAGGCTTCTGTGGTCATTGTTACCCCTTCTTTCGCCCTTGTTTGCGCGTAGATGCGACTCGGGTGAAGAGGAAAGAAGTTTGGAAGTTAACCGTTTATTTTGTCAATAGGTGTTTCAGCAACTTTCAGGTACCGATGATACTCTAAAGCTGAACGTACCCTACTCTAACCTTGAACAACTTCCAGGTATCGACTTCGTGCTGTTCTACGCATCGTTGCTGTTCAGTAAGTCGCATTTCTTGCGCCAGCTGGTTCGCCCGCGCTGACACGTCATCATTCTCACAGCTCAGGCCGGTCTCGACCCCGCAACATCGTCCTTTATCGCATCCGGAGTCACAGGATTGGCAGTCTGGGCGGGAACTTTTGTCGGCGCCTTCTACTTCCTCGACAACTTTGGACGACGCACGATCATTATCGGCGGAGGTACGGTAGTCTCGGCGTGCCTGCTCATCATTGGATCGCTCTACGCATCTGGTGCGAACCACACGCCTGGGGGCAAATGGACGATCATCATTTTGATTGAGGTTTATGCGGTTGTCTTCGGTGAGTTTTGCGCGTGCGGAGGTTTTCGGTCGATTGGCCCAAAGGACTAACCACGTCACCCCTTTCCGTGAACAGCCGCGACCTGGGCCACCGTCACCCGGCTTTATGCCAGCGAGATCCAGCCGTCAAAGACAAGAGCAGCTGCTAGCAGTTTTGGACAGGGAGCGAACCAGCTTGTCAACACGATTGTTGCGCTCACGTCGCCTGCGTTCCTCGCCGCATCGTCGTTCGGGTGCGTTTTTTCGAGCTTTCTAGATGATGCTGGTTTCTGACGGTTTGGGCACAGGCCTTACTTCCTCTACGGTGGACTTATGCTCTTCGGAACTGCTGTCGCATTCCTCTGCATGTAAGCTGCTTGTTCTCCCCTATCCATCCATCCCCGTGTCCCTAACCAACCCATTCCAACCCAATCAGGCCGGAGACGAAAGGCCAAAGCCTAGAGAACATCGATTCCGTGTTTGAGAAGAGACCAGTTTCGGTCTCGTGGCCGTCGATCCTGAAACCGTCAGTGACGTCCGACACCCTGCGGCGACGAAGCAGTCGACGGAGGTCGTCGGCGCACACGGACGCGGAAGGAAGACCGACGTTCCCTCAGAGAATGGGGATGGAGCGATTGGGCTCGTCGGCGCTTATTGGGTCGGCTATTGATGAGGAGGATTGAGAAATCGTGTTGCGTGGTAGGCGGATGGTGCGAAGTCGACTAAGGTGTCGCAGGGCTGATGGTAGAGGCAGCATGGCTTAGAGGGTTTTTAGGTTCCAACATTCACACCGAAGATGATAGAATAATAATAATAAAGTCGTAGATTCGAGTTTCAGTAGATGTTGCCAAGCAGGATCGAAATTTGTCCCTACACGCCTTTCCACGCATTCGATCCTCTCTCGTCGTTCGATGGTGAGATTGAGCGATGGTCGGGTTCACCTGACCCTCACTAAACCCTCATCCAGTTCATCATAAGGCTCGGGGGGGAGCCTCGCGTACTCCTACTTGTCGTCACGTTGCGGTCCATTCTGGAATACCCTCGAGCCGAGGGATGGCAGCGTGGCGCCGGCCGGTCGACATTTCAACTGGCTGGCTAGCCTTCACACAACAGCTGACTGAACCTACAGTGCTTCTCTGCTCTTCTCCTCTGTCATCCACCTCTATCAGTCTCAGTGCCGTTCATGGAGTCCGCCGAGTCATCAGGGACTGGTCCTTCGCCGGTGGATGCTCAACGACCACGTATCGCCTTTGAAACGTCGTCGACTCCGACGCTCGTCGAGCATCCCTCTCGAAGCTTGACGAACGGGTCGAGGGACACAGATGAGAATGACCTCGACTCGATCTGGAACGTGGACTACGAGCTGGCATGGGAGGATCGCAGGCGGGAGCAGGACGCCGCGATGGAGGAGCTGCAAGAGCATCCGCACTACCTCTCCATCGGGTTCTCCGTCACTCCTGGTGCTTCGATGTCGAGGAGGACGTCTCGGCAGACTGGAGGACGAAGGTCGGCAGTGACTTCGGCCCGCACGTCGAGGGCTTGTTCGATGGTGGATCTCGGCAAGGAGGAACAAGGGCTCGAGCTGCCGACGGAGCAGGCGTCGACGTTTTGGGGGTGGCTGGAGAATAATCGGAGGAGGATTAGGGAGATTATGAGGCGGAAGAGGTTCCACTTGATCATGATTCTTCTGGTCGCTGTTGATCTGATGGTCGTCATGGTGAGCTTTTCCAATAGGTAGAGCTGGCGATGGATGCTGACGTTGCCTCCGGTTTAGGTGGAGCTCATTCTAGGTAACAAGATCTCGAGCCGACTAATCAAAGCTGAAAGACTCAAATTTGTTTCTTGACAGCACTCCTCACAGCTGGGTGTGCTACAGAGGAACTCTACCATTGGGTGAGTACGTGTTCACGGCTCACCGTCTTCGTTCTGCTGACTTGCCCCGCATCAAAGCTCACGCACGCGCTCGAAGAAACTCATCTTCGTCCAAGAGACTTTGCATGTACTCTCGCACCAAGTGCCGCCCGCGAAGGACTGGAGCAGACCATCTTCTCGTGCGTCGCTCTCTCTCACCCGTACACGTGGCTCACGAGCTGAGAGACCACACTCAGCATCAACGTCTTTCTGCTGAGCCTGTTCACCATCGAGGTCTTCACGGCCATCTACGCTTTTGGGCCCATCACGTACTGCACGTCCTGGGTGTCGGTCTTGGATGGGTGTGTTGTGATTGTCACGCTCTGCCTCGATGTCTTCTTCCACCTCAGCAAGGATCCCGCTGCCAAGTCCCCGTAAGTGACAGCAGGGTATCTGAAGAACATGTTGTCTGACATCCACCCATAGAATCGCGCTCGTCATTCTACGACTTTGGAAGATCTTCCGTGCTGTCCATGCGATTGCTCATGCACTCGAGTTGCATTACCAGGAAGGTTCGTCGACTGCACGCTGGCGTTCGAGGATGAGGCACTAAAAGTTAAAAACGCCTCTTTTTCTACACCTACAGTGGTCGAAACGGCTGTTGCCGGACGGAATAAGCTCGAGTGGGAACGGATCTCAGAGAGCATTCGTCTCAACGTACGTAACTTTTCGTCTAATCCAGATCAAACCTACTTCTCACTTCCTCGCTGTTCCCAGTACGTCAGGAAAGCGCTCATCAAATCAAGTGGACGCGACGTGGACCCTTACGACGTGGAAGAAGAAGTCAAGCGCGAGCTGCTCGTCCTGCAGCATCGACGAAGAGAGGAGGTCGCAGAGGCTGAGCGCGAGGCTCACCAAGCCCCAGCTTGCATCAGTCGCGGGAGGAAGTGGGTCGCCAACCTCAAGTTGTTCACAGGTCCCTAGAGTATGTATATAGTACGATGCTTTCAGCAACTCGTCTCTCTGGTAGAGGTTGGCCCGGTCGCCATCAGTGCATGCAAAGCTCCCCTTCTTTTCGTACATAGTAAAAAAATGCGAGGTTTCAAGAAAAAAACAAACGAAGTTGATCTACTATTTATCACGTAGGTCTACACACCCTTACAGCGACTTCTCGTACGCGATCGACTCGGCCATCTCTTTGTCGAGCATCGCCTTGATGGCGTCGTCGGCAGCGGGGATCGGCCTCCTGCTGTGGCCACCGAGTCCGGGCTGGATGAACTGGTCCAAAGCGTACTTGGTTCCTCCGATACCAGCCTTGACGATAGCCCAGTCGGCGTTCGACACTGTCGAAAAAAACAAGCGCGTTCAGCCATCATTCGAAGAAGCGCGAGGGGGGGAGGCGGTGCTCACCAATATCCTGGATCTTCTGCGCCTCAGCCAACTCCTTGGGGCTGCCGCTAGCAAGAGCCGAAACGGCAGTGTTGTAGAGCTTGATCATAGTTTTGGGGATGACGTTTCCGGTGCCGGTGATGCAGCCGGTGTGGCGCGAGACCATGGCGGGGAGGAGGTAGTCGGAGAAGCCAGGGAGGACCTGGAAGGGACCGTGGCGGGCGAGGTACTCGGGGGACTGGGTGTACTGAGCGAGACGGGAGCCCTTTCCGATACCGGCGCAAGTGAGCTGGAAGAGAGAGTGTGTTAGTATTGCTGCTCTTGTTGAGGGCGCGGGGTAAGGACGGGGACGCACCTTGGCGCCGAAGCAGTTGGGGTGGTCGGCAAGCTCCTTGAGCATGTCAGAGTCGAGGTCGATGCCAGCAGCAGCTCCACTATCGAGTTTGATCACAGTTTTAGTCTCATGTTCACGCAGTAACGCGCGATCGGCTGGAAGAAGGGAAGGCACTCACGGGAAGTTGTAGATCATGACGGGGAGGGCACTCTTGTCGAGAACCTCAGTGAAGAACGACTTGACAGCAGCCCTGTTCTTGCCCATGGCGAACGCAAAGTATCCCGGGGCGATGACAATGGCGTAGTCGGCGCCGGCAGCCTTAGCATCGGCCGTCACCTTGATGGTGTGGTGCGCCGAGCCGACACCAGTGCCGACGAGGAGGGGGACGTCGGGGTAGCCGTTCTTGTCGAGAACAGCACGAGCCGACTTGATCAACGTGACACGCTCCTCATCCGCGAGTCCGTCAGCTGCAAGACAAAAGGCCGGAAAGTCAGCGGGCGGAACGGCGCTATCGCTGACGGGCGCGGAGTGCGGGGAACACGGTAGAGAACGCACCCTCTCCGTTGGTACCGAGGAGGACGAGACCCATGCCGGCCTTGGTGAGCCTGAGCACCTGGGTCTCCCATGCCTGGAGGTCGAGCTCCTCGTCGGCGGTGAAGGGGGTGATGAGCGGCGTGTAGACGCCGTTAGGGAAGGGGCGAGTAGCGGTGACGGCGTGAGGGGACATGGCTGTAGAAACTCGCGGTGAGTTGGGTGCAGGGAAGGAGTATGAACAGATTTAACGAACCGAAAAAGTATGAAGGAAAGCGAGGAAGGAAGGAGAAAGAGAGCGAGGCCCGCCAGAGCTAGGAAGACTCCGGGCCGCCCTCCGCCCATTGCCACGCTTGCCGCGCCGTCGCCTTCGAAACGCCCACGTCGATTCGGCGCACCCACGTCCAGCCAGCGCTCGCCTGTCTGCTAGCCGGTGAGCAGCAAAAGGCCGACCAAACGCGCACAGCCGGAGGGCCACGTCATCCCCTGCGTCTCAGAGCCACGTATCAGATTAGCAGCGTCCAACCGTGCCGGCTTCGCTCCTGGTGTGACAGTGTTGCTCGACTTATCTCAAAGCTCCAACCATTCCATGTGCAGGAGCATCCTCCCTCGGACAAATGAATCACAAGCTCTCGAAACGGTGCGCGGCATTGGAACTTGGTAACAGGTGTCTGACCCGTAAGAGTAGCTTCCAGCTGTCGAGCACTTCTAAGCTGAAGTACCACTCCTTCCTCTGAATCCCCCTCCGCCGCGCCTATTCAGGCTGGAACTTGGCGTAAAACGCCTTCCGGTTGGCCTCCACCAACTCCGTCGTCGATTCCGGTAGCGGAGCTATCGGTCGTGCTGTACAATCGAGTGAGAGCAACGGTAATATATAGCGTCAGCTGCGACGCCTGAACTTGTACATCCCGCCGAAGCCGAATGTCGCGTGTGCGCGCGCTAAACAACCGCGAGGAAAGACGCACCTGGCGAGCCTCCCCACTCTCCAAGCGACGGAACGATCGTACCCGCCGCGACGACCGAGTTGTCCGCA
>JALBUQ010000162.1:0-47551 GCA_024364755.1 Pseudohyphozyma bogoriensis
GGCCTCAAGTCGAGGGCTAGGGCGTCGCATTCGGTCGGCGTCGAGATTCAGTACGAGTGCGCCGGAGGCGGTCAGAGGGCCACGACCATCTCAAAAAAGATCCATCTCGTTTCGGTGAGAGCTTTTCTCTTTGGTATTCATTTGAATCCTTCTTCTAACCAAGTCCGCTCTCTCAGTGTTGTTCGATACGAGACTCGTTCGCTCTCCCAGCCTACTCCAAGGTCGCGTCGCAAGTTCGCGCACAGAAGCCGGCCGAGTGTGACTGTGTCTGCTGCAAGTCCTTTGCGGACCTCGTGGCGTTGTCTGAAAAAGAGTTGCGCAGTCTGCCTTCATCGAACGAAGCTAGATTTGAGCTGGCTGCCGACCCGACGACGAAGACGCCAGCTGTGGGTTCGTAATGCAGTCGGGGTGGAGTGCAGGCAGGGAACGGACTCATAAGAATGTAGAGAGTTAAGGGGAGGATGAATAAAGTTTCATGTTCCAGAAGTGCAAGAACCAGCCCGTTTTCTCGACATCTCTCACGAAAGCACAGTGAGACAAAAACCACGTGGCCACCTGTCATTCCGGGAAGCACTTTGTTCGAAGGCCCACATCAGCCTTGCTGTGACACCGAGAAGCAACTTCACACTATCTGGGATCGTGCCCCACGTGCCTTGATGGTCTGGGCGTCACGCAGACGAGCAGCTTTGTCAGACGAACCTGCTTTGTCAGAAGTGTGGGGGGCCTCGTCTGGTCTGTCAGCAGCCCGCGTGCGTCGAGTCAACAAAATGTCGCTATCGCTCATTGTGCCCCAACTTCTCCTTTCTCTTTACTTTCTCCCCCGGTGAACGCCCTCTGTCCATCCGAACTTCTTCCGCTGCTCGTCGTTGGTGCTCTTATCTTGCCGCACTCGGGTCATCCCCCAAACCACACGCCCGGAGCTCCGCCGATCCTTTCACCAAGCAAGGACGCGTCGATCAATTGCATTTCTCGCCCCTTTTAAGATTATTTTACCATGCTTTCAAACCCTTTCAAGCCGTCTCCCTGCCTCAGAGTCGAGGTGGAGCAGGTACGTCCCGCTCTTCTCCCTCCACACCTCGCGCCAGGACTCTGCTGACACGTGTGACTTTCGCCCCTCTCCAGAGCTCCATCTTTCTGCACCCTTCTCCCAACCCTTCCCTTCTCCCCTCAGAAGGCTCCGACCAACTCCTCCGTGGCACCGTCACTCTCACGCTCCCGCACCCTCGCAAGCTCAGCGGCCTCAAAGTCGTCTTCGACGGAATCATGAGCTACAACGGCGGCGTCGGCTTCCCTTACGAAGAGGAACAGGTGCTGTTGAAGGAGCTAGAGATCGATTTGAAGAACGAGGTGCTGCCGGCGGGCGAGTCGACGTACGAGTTTACGTTCATTGTGCCGAGTAATTCGCCCGAGTTTCAGAGGTGTACGTATGGGAGGACGATGTATCGCGGTGAGCTCTCTTCTTTGGGCTATACGAGAGCACGAGACTGATTTTATTATGTTCGTTAGTCTACGCCATCGCGAAAACATCGGGAACGTGGAACAGCGGCTTGAAGAGCGCGGTTGCTCCCGTTTACCCGCTGGGAAACCCTGCGGCCCCAGGTGAGCCTACAAGAACGAAACCAACTATTCTCTCACTAACCCAAAAATTCTCCTCTAGGTGAGCTACCAGGAGAGTACACCGACGTCCTCCCGATGTACTCTGAAGAACTCGGCGTACGTTCCTCCCATCCTTTCGACATGTGCGACACTGACGTGTCCTCTCTTCCAGCCCGTCGCCATCGCCATCTCCGCTCCACACCTCACCGTCTCCTCCCTGCTCAACTTTGAGATCTCCCTCGCCTCCCCTCCCGCCGGCCTAGCTCTCAAGAAGCTCAAAGCGTTCGTCGAACAGACCTTCGAAATCACGTACCCGGATGGGCGTATCGCTCGCCCTCCTCCCGTTCGCCATAGGTTGTTCGAAGTGGACGAGACGACGACGAAAGCTCCGGCACCTCCTTCAAATAGGAAGGATGGGAAGGCGTATTACTCTCCTCCTGCTTCACCGTCCGGGAAAGAACTAGGTTTGGACGGCAGCGAGGGCGGGAACGACGGCCTCCCGCCCGTCCGTGTGGGTGAGGAATGGGTGGTGAAGAAGTTGGCGAGGTTGCCGAATGACGACAAGATCCGTCCGACGACGTTGGAGGGGTTGAGGTCGAGGGTTAGGGTGACGCATTCGGTCGGCGTGGAGATCCAGCATGAGAGCGATGGAGGCCAAAGAAGGGCGACGACCATCTCGAAGAAGATCCACATCGTTTCGGTGAGTGCGGTCTGCTTACAGGGCTGAAGATGGGAACTTCAATGACCAATCCTTTGTGACAACAGTGCTGTGCGATGCGAGACTTGCTCCGCCTCCCCGCCTACTCGAAGGACCCCTCCCTAGTTCGAGCGAAGAAGCCCGCCGACTGCGACTGCGTTTGCTGCAGCTCCTTTGCGGAGCTCGTCGAGTTGGACAAGAAGGAGATTTTGGGACCAATCACACCATCAGAAGCTGGGTTTGTGCTCGCTGCCGACCCACTGTCGAAGACGCCGGCGGTGGGAGCGGAGCGTGGGGGGTATGGTTTGGTGGTGAATGGACGGAGGGAGTGGGCTTGAAGAGGTGTAGTTGATTGAGTGTACTTGGTTAAATAGTGTCTGTATTGTGTATCCTAGTTTATCGCCTACCGTCTTGACCCATTGTCGTCTCCAATGCCCGCCACGTGGCAATCGCACGATCTTCTCCCCAAGTCCTCGTGGCTGGCTCCCAATTGTTCCTCGCTCATGGGTCCGGACAACCGTAGCTGAACGCCGTCCTTGAGTGGTCTGCACTTGTCGCGACCAGGTCGTGCGCGATGATGCTGTGGCGGTCGGTCGCTTGCGAAAAGAAGTTGAGCACCGTTGTTCAGAGGCAGAGTGTTTGCTTCAGGC
Source organism: Pseudohyphozyma bogoriensis (assembly GCA_024364755.1). NCBI lineage: Eukaryota > Fungi > Basidiomycota > Microbotryomycetes > Chrysozymaceae > Pseudohyphozyma > Pseudohyphozyma bogoriensis. The sequence goes on from JALBUQ010000162.1 coordinate 2,944, forward strand.
GATGGAACCCTTCTGAGATTGTGGAGAATAGGCACCTACAGTGATCAGACATCTAGTGCGACATGGTTGCACCCTTGGAGACGAACGGTTGGCGGAGCACTCGGCGGGCGCACGCATCCACAGTCAGCCTTGTAGGCGTGTTCCGAGCGATGTAATCTCCAAACAAGTAACTATAGTGAATCATGACTTCTGAGACCGTGCCCACAAAGTGATGGAAGAAAGTGACGGATTCGCAGCGGTGGGTCAAGCTCGCGGCGCGAAGCCCGGCTCGGGGTTGTCCTCGCACCACCACGCTCCATAGCCGCACGCCCGCTCGCCAGCCCTTTCCCTTGAGTAGGAGGAGAGCAGAGAGTCAGTCAGTAGAAGCAGCAAGTAGTCAGTCAGCAGGCAGGCAGCAGCGTACGTCCCACCCCCTCGCTCGTCCCACGCCTTGCCTCCAACTTTTCTCCTCCTCCCGTGCTCCTCCTCCCGTTCCTGCGCTGACGCTCAACGGGGACGCACAGAACCCACCCACCAACCCACACACATCTACATAACCAAGATGGCCAGCTTCGGAGGCAAGCGCGGATGCTTCAAGGTGCGTCGCTGCCGCTTCCTCCCGCGCGCTGACGACGGGCTGATCCTCCTTCGTGCTTAGTGCGGTGAATTGAACCACATCGCCGAGAACTGCTCCAGTCCCTCGAGGCTCTGTTACAACTGCCACGTATGTTGTACCGTGTTCTCTTGCGATTATCGCTACTTCAGAGAGGCGGCAGGACACGAGACCTACGCCTGCGCGGGCGCGACGCTCCTCGAGCCCTCCATGGCTGACCCTGCACCTCTATTCATAGGAGGCTGGACACGAGTCTTCCCAGTGCCCCAACCCCCGCACTTCGGACTCGAAGCAGTGCTTCTGCTGTGGTGGCGTTGGCCACATCCAGGCCGAGTGCCCTACCCTCCGTCTCGGGTGTGTTCCTCCTCCTCCTTCTACGCCCCGTCCTTGTTAACAAGGTTGCACCTCCACCACGAAACCAGAGGCCCCATCGGCGGTCCTCAGACGTGCTACGCCTGCGGCAAGCCCGGCCACATCGCCCGCGCGTGCCCTACCGCCACTGGAGGCGCGACGCTCGACGGCGAGCTCGCCCCCGTCGCCGGCGGTGCTGTCCCTGTGGCCCGCCCCGTCTTCGCTGGCCGAGGTGGGTTCGGTGGCTTCCGTGGTGGATTCAGGGGTGGGTTCCCTGGCAGGGGCGGATTCGTCGCTGGTGGTGGAAAGGTTGTGAGGTGCTACAAATAAGTCCTTTGCTCTTTGGGTGCGGTGTGAAGAAGGGCAGGTCCTAATGATCGTTTTCTTTTTGGGGGTGATTACGTGTGGCGAGCTTAACCACATGGCTCGTTCGGTGAGTTTATGGATTGCGAGTTCTGAAGGAATGGGAGCTGACGAGTGGTCGCTGTAGTGCACCGCCGCTGGACCCGTCGCTGGAGTTGCCGGCGTCCGTCCCCCCAAGACTTGCTACAAGGTTTGTTTCTTATTCTCGGCTCGTCGTAATTGCAAGGGCTGATCCTGTTCGTTGCAGTGCCAGGAGCCCGGTCACCTCGCGAGGGAGTGCCCCTTGCTCGAGACGACCGCCTAAGATGCACGCGGCGATAAGACTCGGCCTTTGGTGGATGTGTGTGTGTCGAGTACGGAAGATTAAAAACTGGGGAGGATAGTCAGGGCTCGGCGATAACAGTAGCTTTCCTTAGCACCGTGCGCTTTCCCCTGCCTCCAGCTCAAGTCTCGGTTCAATCCCATAGCAATCCCAAACCCTGTCATTCTAACACTATCGCATACTCTTTCTGAAAAAGAGAGAGGGCAGAGTCACATTAAAAATTTCGATTGTTTTACGAAAAGGCAATGTGTCACGAGTGACTCCTGATGACCCCGAGACAGTGCCCGGACGCTCGCTCAGCCGGGGAGACGTTCGCTCGCGCTTCCCCCTAACTTCCGCCCAAAACATCGACGAGCGACGAACGACGACGACGACGACAGATAGAGAGTCTATTGGTGCAGTAGCGCAGGACCAGCCCCGAGAGAGCCGCCCCTTTGTCTGAGCGACGCCGCCACTACCTCCGGCCGCTCTCGCTCGCTCGCACGAGACTCTAGTCATGTCGCCCGCACCACCAGCAGCAGCAGCAGCATCGACGTCCAAGGTTGAGGCTACTGTAGAGGCGTCAGACTCGACGCCACTGGATCTCGGTCAGTCGCCATCCGTTGTCGCCCCTTTGTCGCCGCGCACGAACATCCCCCCCGCTGCTGCCGCCGCGAGGCCGTACTGACTTGGTCCCCCCTTCCCTCCCTTCGCGCCTCGCGTATCGGTCTTCCCCAACAGAAATCTCGACGTTCCTCCACGGATTCGACGTCGACGAGCTGACGAAACTCGAGTGGACCGCCATCTCGGCGACGCCTCGCAGGCCGGTCGTCGCGTTCAACTGTGCGCCGCTGCCTTTGGAGCTCGTCGAGTGCATCCTCCAGTGGACGCAGAGGGGCGACATGCTGTCTGAGAACCCTTCGGATTTGAGGTGTGTTCTCTCTTTAGTTCTAGATGGAAAAGGGGGAGAGTAGTTGATCATTGGGCGGATGTGCGGGATGATGGCTGCAGGAGGTTCGCTCGCGTCTCGAAGCTGTGGTGCCAGGCCGCGAGGAGGATCCTCTGGGGCCAACGCATGATCATCCAGAACGCTCCTTCCATCAAGAGGATCAGAGAAGCTTTCGAGACGAGTCCACAACTCGCAGAGTATGTCAGGAAAGGTATGTGCAATTCCTCTCTGGTCCGAAGGCGACAAGGGCGGAACTGACTGTTGCTTGGACGCGCGCGCCGGGGTGATCCAGTCGATTTGAGCTCGCCGGACGATAGGTGGGAGCCGAAGAGGGTGCAGGAGTTCTTCAAGAGGTCTGGCGCGATGCTCAGGAGCACGGAAAAGGTCGAAGAGATGTTCCTCCTCCACGTCGGCCTGTCCGACCCCGTACGCTCTTCTCCTTCAAATCACGCCAAATCGCTCGCTGACCACCAATGTGGACACGAAATGCAGGTCCGGAAAAAGTTCTTCTCGGCCCTTCAGACCCTCAAAATCACCAACTTCAACTCGGACGCCTCATGCTGGAGCGCACCCTCTCACACGTCCCTCTCCTCCTCTGACTGCCCCGACGTGACCGCTCTCACCCTCACCCTCTCTCGCTGGACCCACCTCACCACCCTCGCCCTGCACGGCTACTCTCACTTCCCCCGACTCATCTCCCCCTCCCTCCTTCCTCTACACACTTCCCCTTCGTACCGACTCAAGAACCTCGACCTCTCCGGGATGGAACTCGAATCCTCGACCCTCTACTGGCTCCTCGGCCGCTCCCTCTCCTCCTCCTCCCTCTCCGACCCCACACCAACTTACTCCTCCATCGAGATCCTCTCCATTCAAAACGTCACAGGTCTCGCACCCGATGACGTGCGCTTCCTCCTCGGGTCGTTGAAACACTCTTTGAGGGATCTGCAGCTCTCGTGCGACGTTGATGATTGGGATCAGACGCTGCCGCCTTTGGGGAGACAGTTGGCGAACGATACGTTCGAGGGGCTGGAAAAGCTGTCGAGTCTGATCTTTACGACGGATCAGGAACTGCCGGCGTGAGCCTTTCCTTTCTCTCGAGAGAACGGAGGGGAATGACGTGGCGTAATGCTGACGCTCGCCTTTTTGTTTTTCCTGGTGACATTAGAGCTATGCTCGACTCACTTGCGGCACTGCCGAAACTCGAGATGGTGTCGTTCAACTGCCCGAGTCTGCCGGCGCTCAGGGCCCTGTCATTCGTCAACAACTCGGGACCGGCGCTTAAGGACTTGGGACTGGAAGTCTGGTGCGCCTTTTTCGGCTTCTTCCCTGCTCAGCTCATTCTTGGTGGGAACCTGATTTTGATGGGTGTGACAGGGGAGAAGATGGGTCTTGGACTTGCAAGTCCCGTTATCAGCTCGCGTCGTTATGCAGGAAACGAAAAATCGATCTCCTCAGTGCGTCACGGGGTTTTTTTTCCAACCGCAACCCAGTTGCACCAAACCTCCTTCCACTTACTTCCATGGCCCTGTAGTCGACGGAACCGATATCGAGTGCCTCGAGGACGCGTGGCACGGGATCGGCAACTACGGCGTCGATTTGGAGAACGCGTGGGAGGGGTTGGAGCAGCTCAATTGGGTTGGGAGGGGAGCAAGTACTGGGATCATGAGAGATAGGAGGTTGAGGAGATGAGAAAGTTTGTGGGTTGACGAGCGGAGATGAGGGGAATGGGGACGAGGGCGAGTAGCATTTTTCCTTTTTTTGTTTAGCATCTTGTTCATTTTTTGTTAGGGTTGTCTCTCGCTTTCCGGTTAGTACATGCATACCACCATACGATGTCTTTTGTATTTTGTTTCTCATGACTTCAAACTCTCTTTTCATCTTCATCTTCGGCGAGCTCTTCATTGAAGAACACGTGGTGAGACGCGGAAAGCTAGTTGTTCTCTCCCTCACTGGACCCAGGTGTTGGATTGTTCCCGATACAAAAATGCTCTATGGGTATAATGCAAGAAGCCCCCTAGCCCCAAAAGAAACTCCATTCTACACTTCAAACGACGACGCTCCACTCGCTCTCGATATCTCCCCTCTGCCTCCCAACAATCTCCCTCAAGAACGCGGCGGTCAACTCACCCAACCCACTCTTCTGCACCGGCACGGGCACGTTCTCCCCTTTGTACTCGATGTTGTTGACGGACGACACGATCGCGGCGGTACCGCAACCGAACGCTTCGACGAGCGTGCCGGCTTTCGCGGCTTCGACGACTTCGGACATGAGGATCGTGCGCTCGCTCACGATCAGCTTGTCGGGGAGACCGGCGATACGGGTCGAGTTGGTAGGGTCGGCGTGAGAGCGGGCGAGGGAGAGGATGGAGTCTGGGTGAGAGGAGGGAGGGTTAGGAGGGGAGGCCAGGGAGGGTGCCGGAGGAAAGGGGGACGCACCACGAGTGACTCCAGGGAGGATCATGTCGTTCAAAGGGCACGTGGCGAGCTCAACGGCTACGAAAAAAGTATCGAGTTAGTTGGTGAGTAGAAATGAAGCGAGAAGAGGCCACTCACTGCCATCCTCCTTCTTTAAAACGACCATAAAGTTCATCATGCCGACCTCAGTGACTGTTCGCACCTAAAGTCAGCCACCGAGACCACATCGCTTGTCTAAAAAGGGCCACTCACTAGCATGGTCAGGACCGAAAAGCCAGAGAACGGCCTGGTGGCCACGCTCGGCGGCCTCCTCCTGAGGCTGGTACGAACCAGCGTAGTTGGCTCCGAGCTTGAGCCCTCCATGGCCTCCAGGCCAAGCGCGCACCAAGTCGGTGGTGGCAAGGAGAGAGACGGGCTTGTAGCCTTGGGGGTGGTAGGGACCAACGGGGCAGAGACTGGAGTCGGCGGACGGGTCAGCGCTGAACACGTGGTGTTGTGACGGGAGGAGAGAACATGCGTACATGACGTAAAAGAGAACGGTGGCGGGACGTCCTCCACCGAGGTTGGCCCTGGAAGCGATCATGGTGGGACGGATGTCTGCAAGGACGAGAGAGTAAGTCTCCTGGCCCGAAACAACTCCTCCCAAGGGGCTCACAGAGAGAGTAGCCCTCCTCGTTGGGGATCCAACGCTCATCAATAGTAACGAGCTTCTTGATCAATCCAGCCATCTCCGCAGGGTCGAATTGCTGCACGGATTCAATTGCAGATTAGTACGCGGCCGGGGGGTGGGAATAGCGGAGAGCGCGCGGGCAAAGGCAACTCACGGGGAAGGTCAAGCGAGCAGCACTGCGGTTCATGCGCTTCATGTTCATATCAGGCCTGAACATCCTCGTGACGCCGTTCTTGTCCTTGAACGCCTTCATGCCCTCTGTAGGAATCGCGCGAACGGGAGTCAGCGGCGCGTCGCCCGCCTCTGCGCCCGTCGCGTTATCACGAAAAACATCGACCGACCGAACAAGCACAAGGCATGGTGGAGGACGGAAGCGGCAGGGTCCAAGTCGAGAGGACCGTAAGGCTTGATGACGGGAGCCGCCCACCCACTCTCGAGGGTCCACTCGATGGAGAGCATGTGGTCCGTGAAGGAGCGGCCGAACTGGAGGGACGAATCGTTGGCCGGGATCGGCTTGAGGCTCGTCGCCTTGTTGATGATCAGGGCGGAGGGCTGCAGGGATAAGAGCGTTAGTTTGTGTTCTACTCTGAGGAGAGCGGGCTGGCGGAGGAACGGCCGCAGAGATACGAGCTCGACGTACATCGAGGGGAGCGAGGTTGGCCATTGTGAAGTTTCGAAAGGTGACGCTGAAGAAAAGAGAGGGTGTAACGGAAAGAAGTGGTAGGAGAGAAAGAGAAAGAGAGCAGCGCTCGGTTGACTCGGGGAAGGCAAGAATCTCCGGAAAAAACAAGGAACTGGCCTCGACCACTGCCGCAACGCGCCGAAGGTCTCCGAGCTGCGGCAGATAGGCGGGCTGTCGTCCGAAAGGGGCGAGATAAAGAAGGGCCAGGAAACGAAAGGGTATATGTATTGTGCAACAAAGGAAAACTTGAGAAAAACCATCTCTCTCTCTTTCTCACTACTTGACTCCGAGAACTCCGACCAGTGCGTTAAGCGTCTCCGTGCTCACCAACTCGTTCGTGCTTCGGATCGTCAGGCGACACAGCTGTGGACCGAAAATATCAGTACAAGTAGTGATGAGGTAGCATGAGCATTCCAAACTTACCTTGGCCTCGGCATTCGGCTCGAGTCGAAGCAGACATCCGACCTTGCCCCCCGTCGACATATGCAGCACACCAGCCGCGACCAAGTTACTCGGGTTGGGGTCGACGCTCTCCAACAAACCAAAGCACGTCCCTTCCACAACCCTCTTGTTCCTCGTCACATCGACCTGCCCGTTCTCCAGTCTAATCGGGAAGATCTTCTGCGCCTCGCGTGGTGGTCCACCGATCTGCTTCCAGCGTTCGAAGAACTGCGCCGAGTTGAGCTGAACGGGCTCGACAAACTTGCTGAGGAAGATGGGGAGACGGAGGGAGAGGGTTTGGTGAGAGCCGGCGAGGTAAGAGATGTTGAGGACGGGAGGGACGGAGAAGATGTCCTTGCATTCGACGTGGAGGAGTTGCTGGATTTGAGACGTAGGGCTGAGGGTCGACGTTGGGATTTTTGGGAAAGTGACGGTAAGGGCGTCGGGATCGTCGACTTCGATCGTCGCGGTGAACGATTCGAGTGGGACGGAGATCTTGTTGCCGAAGAAGAGCGCGATGCGGCCGAGGTGGCCGTGGAACTCGCACTTGACGCCGACTTGGATCTGTCCGTCCTCCCAGAGCACACCCTCGCGGTTGTACATGAGTCGAGAGAGCCACTTGTCGGCACCGTGGGTGAGTGGTGCGGCCTTGGCTCGCGTCGTCGGTGCGGCGGCCTTGAGTGACGTGGGCGCGGCGGTGTTGGAAGCGTCAAGGTCGTCGATGAGACCGTCGGTTGGCGAACGGATAGGAGCTGCTGGAGTGGAGGAAGGGCCGAGTTCGAGGCCGGCGAGCGACGACATGAGGTCGTTGGCAGCAGTCGGGGCCGCCGCCGAAGCCGTCGAGCCGATGAGGTCGTTCTCGTCGACGGCCCTTGATTTCCGTCGCCCGAAGTTCTTGTAACGCTCGGTGTCTTCCTTCTTGTTGACCTCCTTCCCTCCGATGTGCCACGTCCGCCTGTCTCCCGTGTCGCCCGTCTTCTTCAGCAGTCGATTGAGAAGCTGTAACAAACAACGTCAGCCCTCAAGCTCTCCTACAAGATTTTTGCGAGGGAGACTCACGGCACTCTCCCTCTCCGGGAAAGGCGGCATCTCGCCGACAACGACCTGCAGGAGATCGTCGGTCGGTCGACTCGCGATCGCGAGATACTCGCACGCTCGCTGTTGGAGCTCCGCGTCGAGGACCTGCGAGTACTTCTTGAAGACGGCCATGATCTGTTCGTGGATCTCGGGGAAGAGGTTGAGCCATTTGAAGTAGGTCGTGAGGAGGAGCGCCTTGGTCGCGGTCGTGCAGACGTTGGAGCGGGAGTGGATGATCTGGAACTGCTCGATCGGGCTTTTTCCCTGCGAACGACTACGATAAGTCACAGTACGAGGGATTTGAAGATCATAGGGTGACGAACCGGCTCGTCGGCGATGAGGTCACCGTATTCGCCCAACACGTAAGCTCCGACCTTGATGATGTTCTCGTGGCAGGACTGGTGTCCAAGGAACTCGAAGACCTTGCCAGCAGCGTACTGCGCAGGAGAAGAAGGACAACGGTCAAAAGGAGGATCAGCGACCGCCCTCCGCACGGACTTAGCATAACCGGACGCACCTTCTGGATCTCCTCCGTGTTGGTGACAATCTGCACCACGCGGTACCACACCTCCTCGCCGACATGGTCTCCCGCCGTCACCATCAACCTCAGAATCGTGTCAATGTACCACTCGTACTCGACCGCAAACTTCTCGGTCAAGATGGCGATCTTGAGCACCATCTCCTCCCTCAACGTATAGTCCGCCACGGCGAGGTACTTGAGCAACTCGGCGACGATGACCTTCGAGTTGGTCACGTCGCACATCGAGTAGAGGAGGTCCAGGCCTCGTCTCCTCACCGACACGTCCTTGTCCTTCAGCGAGAGGATGATCGTCGGATGATGCCTCTTGATCGCGTCGAGACTGTCGGAGCGAGCAGCGAGGTGCGCCATAGTGTCAAGACCGAGGTACCTCACGTTCGTCTCTTTCGACAGGATGAAGTTGCCGAGGAGGGAAGCGGCGGCGGTAGCGATGGTCGACTCGGTGTCGAGGTGAATCGCGAGGTTGATCGCCTCGAACAGGACGGCGTTTTGGGCGTTGTTGTGCTGCACGTTCTTGTGCTGCTCTTTCGAGTTGTTGAGGATGCGCTCGAGGACATTGTGCAGGATAAGGCGGAGCGTTGGGTCCTCTGTTCGGTTGAGACGAGGCAGTGAGATGACTGACACGAGAGCGGGGGGCAAGTAACGTAACGCGTACCTGAAGGAGGGTAGTACTGGAGAAGTCGAAGGAGCTTGACCTGAAGCCATGGGACCGGAACTTTGTAATAGAGGTAGTCGGCAGGGTACTGCTCCTCGATGACGATCTGGTCGGGAGGAAACGTGTCAGTCGCGAAATGGCGCACGTGGCCCATTGTCTACGAGTCCTTCCACGCACCTTGTTCAAGCGATCCACCGCCTTCTGGTAGCACACCGAGAAAGCCTCCAGGTTATCCTGAGCGAGCGTCATGACCAAACTCGTAACTGCCAACGCGACTCCCTGTAGCCACGCTCCCGTTGGTCAGCCGCCGTTTTTCGAGGAAGTGAAGAAGAACGCACCAAGTTCTGGTCGTCCATAATCGAGACGATACGCAACGCCCACTCTGCCGCCGGGATGGACTCGGCGTGCTTGCGGTACAGCCTCAGGAGCGTGAGGGCCGCCTTCTTCTTGACGAACGCTCGCGAGGTCCTGTTTCGCCCTTCTCGTCAGCACCTCTGATCCCTTTATTCCTCTGACTGTAGAGGACTCACGGCGAGATCAATAGCCTGTGAACATCTCCCGCGAGCGCCTCGGCCATCTCAGCTCCACCAATGTTTGCGATCGCGTGCAGCGCCAAACAGTTGTTCGTCTCGTTCATCTCGTCCAAGTCCTTCCTGATCGAGTTGACGACGAGTCTCACGAGGTCAGAGTTCTCGTGCATGAGCAACGTCAACGCGAGGTAGCCCTGTCCAAACGCGTTCAGTGGTTAGTGGGGGAGTGCGCGCGAGGCAGGTAGGGCTTACGATCTGTTTCTCCGAGTACTTGTTGCTCGAGATGAGGTTGACGGCTTCCATGTGGCCGACGTCGACCTGGTAACCGAGAATGTAGGTGAACACAATCTTGGCGAGGTACCTGTTGTGAGTTGATCAGCAATGGTCCCTTCCTCCCTCGTCTTCTGCAATGGCCAAACATACTTCTTCTTCTGTCGTCCATCGAGGTTGCCACCTGTACGAAATCAAGTCTCTTGTCAGCCAACCACCCGTCCTTCCATCACGCCGAGCGACGCGCGGGGACGTGCATCCCTCCCTTCAGTCCGCCCTCAACAGAACAGAGTTAGGGACGCACTCTTGAACTTTTGGCGAATGTGAGCCATCTCCTTGTTGATCCTCTTCTCCTCGAGTTCCCTCACCCGACATGCTCGCAAGTCGGCGATGTATTGCTGTCGCGCGCAAGAGAGAGGAGCGAAGGGGGGTCGCGTCAAGTGATCGTTTCGCCACGTCGTCCTCGACTCAGGAAGGAAAGCAATGCTCACGGTGAGACCCCTCATATCCTGGGCCGGCATGGTGGGCACAAAGGATGGGGACGAAGCGGTAGCGACGCGCGGATCGTCACCGAGCTCCTCAGCTCAGTCGACAAGTAGGAACAGGGACGGAAAGCGATAGGGTGGCGGCGATGGTGAAGAAAGTTGAATGTATATAGTTTTAAACGAGTCTGCCACGACACGGGGTCAAGGTCGATCCGGGGCGCGATGGTACGCTGGGCGTTGGTGGAGGGACGGAACCAAGGCCAGGGTCCGCGCGGGGGAGCGCCAAAAACGAGCGAAGGGTTCAAGGAGGGGCCACGTGGATTCGCTGTTGTCGCGAGTTTCCAACCAGCTGGGGTCACGATGGTGGAGTTGGAAATCGCGGTCAACAGGCCGTGGATTGAAACAAACAAGGGGTAATCAAGAGACCACGTCATCACATCAATATGCGTTTGATCGTCGCGAGCTCGCGGCCGACCTTTTGACAGCTCAGCAGAGCATCTGAACGACAAAGTTTGAGAAAATGTCACAATATTTACTTTTGCAACGATCCACTTCGGTATCAATTGCGTGTGCCCACTTGACAGCGAACACTCCGAAACGAGTTCCCACTCGCACGGGATTTTTGGCGGGCGCCGGGATCGTCGCTGGCGGCTTGACTCGGTGCGCGCGTCTCTCTTTTGCACGACTCGGTTTGTTACAGCATCTCGACGCTTTCGATAGCGCTTCAAAGGTTCACACTTGCCACCATCTCCTTCAGAGTACCAGTGTCCCTCCAGCGAGTGCTCGTATCGACGCGTTCGCACTGGCAGCTCCGACACGGCCGATATCTCCGTCACTTGTCTGCCCTGCCCTCGACCTCTGCTCAGCCTCAGCACCTCAACACATGTAAGTAGTGTTAGCCCTTCAAGCTATCCACCCTGGCACCTTGGTCGACCCGGATACACCCCGGAGTTTGATCCTTATCAACAAGCGGGCAGCGCTGCCGGTGCCGGCGGCAGACGCAAAAAAGTCCAGAGCGGCGGCTGACCCGGTCCCTCCCTCCTTCCTCCTCTCCTTCCCTCTACTTTCTACGACACCAGCACAAATGGGCAGCATCACTCCCAAGCCCCTCGTCTGGCTCCCGACGCCGATCCACCCGCTCGCTCGAGCGTACGCCGACAGCGTGTTTGACGTCCTCACGCCCCAGGACCCACGCGCGAACGACTGGCCCGACCTGTGTGTTGCGGCCGTCGTGAGGACTGGCAAGCTGACGGAGGATGAGCTGAGGAGGGCCGACAAGTTGAGGATCATCACTAGGAATGGTACGTCCGAGTTCTGCTGAGGGGTTTTGCTTCGTTGTGCGGAGGCGATCCACGCGCCTCCGCTTTCGGAGACGACAAATACTGAGATCTAGTGGCGGCGCGGTGGTGGGCTTGCTTGTTTGTTTGTGTAGGTGTCGGACTGGACATGATCCCTCTCGACATCTGCAAGGAAAAGGACATTCGTGTCACCCACCTTCCAGGAAGTAACGCCAAAGTCGGTTCCTCCTCCTTCATCCCCCTCCCGCCCTCGCACTAAACCACAATGAAACCCACCCCCTCCCCCCGCGCAGGCCGTCGCCGAGTTGGCATTCGGACTGGCCCTCTCCCTCATGCGTCGCATCGTCGAGTTTGATCGCCGCCTCCGTCGCGGAGAGATCCTGCCGTCGATCTACTGGATGGCCGACACACTCGACGACAAAGTCGTGGGCTGTGTCGGGATGGGCATCATCGCGTACCACACGGCGAAAAAGTTCCACGTACGTTAGCCCTTCTCAATTCCTTTCTTCAAGATCTAGATACTCATTACCCCGTTCTCTAACAGTACGCGTTCGACTGCCCGATCCTCGTCTACTCCCCTACGTCCTCCCTCGACCGCTGGACCGACAAAGACCCCAACGGCCTCGCCCCCATCCCCCACATCCGCGTCAACTCCCTCGAAGACCTCCTCAAACAAGCCGACGTCATCTCCCTCCACTGCCCGCTGAACAAGACGACGGCCAACATGATGAGCACGGAGCAGTTTGCGATGATGAAGCAGTCGGCGGTGCTGATCAACACTGGCCGCGGTGGCTTGGTGAGTCCGTTCTTGCGAGTTTGAGTGGAAGGCAGGTTCCTGATGATGGAAAGTGCGTTTCACAGGTCGATGAAGACGCTCTGATGTACGCTCTGAAGAACGGCGTCATTGCTGGAGCTGGACTCGACGTCCTCGTCCACGAGCCCGCGTCGGCAGAAGTCTACAGCGAGCTCTTCGCGCTCGAGAACGTCGTCGTCCTGCCTCATGCGTACGCCCGAGTCTCTCTCAACAGTTTATAAAATGTGGAGCTGACTCTGTGTTTCAGGGGTGGAGGAACCGACAAGGTGCAGGTCGATAGCTGCATGCTCGCCGTCAAGACGGCGGAGGACTTCCTCAACGGCGTGCCGGGCTTCTCTGGAAGCACTGTCGTGGTGTGATTCGAAGGCGGGGTTTTTTTTTTTTTTTTTTTTTTTAGTGAGGGTTCTCTTAGAGTCATGAGATGGTAATATATATAGAGTTTGCTTCGCCCCTGCGCTCGTTGATATTACATCGGATCGACGCTTCAAGGACGAGAGACAAGCCAGCTCATCAAGGACAGTCAACGGCTGGGCTCTCCGTTCCGTGAGACGTGGCGGGCAGAACTTGGCCGAGGCTTGGATGTTTCGACGTAGGCCTGAAACTTGGGGCGTGAGGAGAGGAGGGAAGAAGCAGCGTCGAGTGCGGCGAGAAAGAAGAGGTTAGAGGAACACGTCAGCCCCAGCCGAATCTCTCACGTTGGCAATGAAAACGGACTGGAAGGAACTGGCAGTGTTGGTTCTCGAAAGAGGAGTCAAAGGTATCCTGCATCGCTCATGGGCACGGTTGCTACAGATACAAGAAGGAATCACACGACTCTCTCTCATTTCGGCTGCACAACACGTGGTGCGGTAAGAAGAGGCAGCTCAGGTGGCATCAAAGAACAGAACAGCAAAAAGTCCTAATGCCAACAAAAATACTACTGATGGTTGTACACGATGAACTGCTGAACAAACGCAGAAAACAAAGTATACAATGCGCGCTTTCGTGAGGATGGTTCTCCCTGCCGTACATCACGCAGGCGGGTAATGATGCTACGTTTCGGAGGCAAAAAAGAATGTCAGCTCACTTGAAAGTGTGAGGGAGAGAGTAAGGCAAGAGGGAGAGAGGGCACGAACATATATCTTCTGGTGACGCCGGAGGTTGGCCGCGACGGAGAACGCATCGCCACACTCTTCGACTGGGCAAAGGTGAGGCCGGACCTTTGTATGAACAAACTATCCGAATCGGAAAGAAGTCGTGTGAGTAATCCAAGGGAGCCGCAGGAGGAGGAGGAGGAGCGTGGACGCACCATGTGAGTCGTCAAGGCGCTCGGCCTGAGGGATCACAGGAAAAACGACGACAGAGTCAGCGCCCGGTGCCGGGAACGATACAGAATGAATTTGGGAAACCCCACCCCCACCCACCTTGCAAACTTCTTGCCACATTTTTCGCACTCGTGCTTCCTCCTAGCGATATCGCGCGGGACTTCGGTGAGCCGTCGTCTCCGCTTCCTCGATGGCTTGCTCGCGCCTGGGACGTCGTCGTCGTCCGTGTCAGGCTGTTGTGGAGGAAGGAGAGCCGTGATTGCCGAGTTGGTGGTGGATGTAGAAGCAGGTGCGGGAGACGGATTGGGAGATGGTGGGTGAGGGTGGGGAGGTGCGGGGTAGGCTGGACAGACGAGCGTCGTGGACGGGCAAGGCGTCGACTCGTTCGCTGCTGAGCCTGACTCTACCCAGACCGGTCGGTCCCAGCTGGTGGATGAGTACGAAGTGTAGGCGTGATGCGGGTATGGAGCGTCGCTGGAAGCAGGAGGGCCATAGTTGGGGTCGAGAGAATAGCGCGCGTGTGGCGGCCACTGGTAGTTGAACTCGATGCTGGAGCGGCGGGGCGGAGCAGGAGGTGGAGAGTACGGCGTTCCGGCAGGTGGGAGCGAGTAGATGGACGAGTGGGGTTGCAGTTGGGATCCAGGTGAAGTGCCGGCGGGACGGGGCTCATGAACCGTGTGGCGGCGATCTTGAGGCGCGGCGGCGAGCGACTCGGGGCCAGACGACGCCCAAGGCAGGGGTTCTCCGTGAGAGGACAGATTCATCGTCGGTACTGTACAGGCGAAGAGAAGGTGATGGTGGACGGAGGCGGACAGATAGTGTCTTTCGCCCGATTGAAGCTCCAGGTCGGCTGGCCTCGCGAGTGGCCGCTGCGAGCGATTCGGCTCGTCGACGCAACGCTTCTCCTCTCCGCCAATCTTTGATCGATTCTGCTTGGGATCATGTAAGCAAGACTGTACTCAACTCGACAGCGTGGGGACAAGCGATTACCCGGCTACCAATAGTCGAAAGGGTGACTGCGTGGCCCTCTGGACGCGACACGACAGCTCAAAGTCTGCCACGAAAACCAAACACCCACCCGTCGCCGAGTGCATCTGTCAGCTCGTCACCATTCATCTTGACCACCGTGTCGGCACTTGCCGACGTCTGAGACGAGTTCCCCTTGAGGCTCGGACAATCCCGAGCGTGGTTCGGGCCTTGCCCTCACGGCCCGACGACTCTTTCGTTCCCGCCGTTTTCGACGCTGGCGATGGATGAGGTTCGACGTACCGATTCGAGGAACGGTGAGGTCGATCTGTAGTGACTGAGGTGCTGAGATGGCGAGCGAAAGACCGATGGCGGGCTGCGAGACGTACTGGACTCAGGCTGTGAACGCAAGTCGACGAGAGAACAGGGACGATGGTGAACGACGAGCTCGGCTTACCTCTGTTCACTTTTGGATGGTGCTGATCTCTGAGTTGTGGTTAAAAGGCGGGATGTTGCGGAGCAGCAACAGGTACCGAGTCGAGAGGATCGAGGCGGGAGGGCAGGCGAGACGGGGAGAGGGAGGACGGGATCTGCGACGAGAGGTGTGAGCTTTACCGGTCATTCACGAAACAGAACGAAGCTGATCTACGAACGGTGGTGCGGAGGAGGAAGGCGGAGCAATGCGTACGGCGAGCGATCTGGAGGACGAATCTGGGGACGCGAACACGTGAGCACGCCACATGACGCCCTTCTTGTTTATCAGAGTCCTCACGAACCACCTTGGCAGGTTCTATCTCATCCTCGAGAGACGAGCGTTGCCGTGGGTCAATGGATGGATCCAAGAGATGCAGGCACTTTGTTCCAGGTTTGGCCCCGCTTCCGCCCCTCGAGACTCCCCCGTGCGTCAACACTCTTATCATCATGGCAAGATCAAACGAGGATTGATCCAACACCCACTCCACCAGCAGCCTCCTCGTACCAGGCCATCGCAGACGACGACAGCAGAAGCCACGACACCGCCGCCCTTCTCCCCAAGCGAGCTCCTCCAACGCCCAAGTCAGACATTCGGCACACCTCCCACTCTGCTTCTCTGGAGATCCTCAGCAGTCGGTTCCACGAGCGTTTCGGTCATTGCCGAGCGACGGGACTGGGATCGACCCCCCTCGTCGAGGCGAGCTGGGCCCTTTCGTCGCTCTCGTGCGCTCTTGAGGGTCTTCGAGCGGAAACTGAGCGGGAGTTTGTAGAGAAAGTGAGGTGAGTGAGATGAAAGGTTGGCCAGGAGGAAGAGAGGTTGCTCATACGCTCGACTTGTAGGTGTCTCGCCTGCTGGGCCGGCCTCGCGCGACCACACGCCGAAGAAGAACGGGAGCGAGTACGTCGTCGCCCTCGCCGCGACGTTAACGTCGTCCCGTCTATATGGCGGGAATCTCCGGAGCAGAGCGGTCGACAAAGAGATCGAAGCGCTGGAGGACGAGAGGGAGGGGACGGAACTGAGCGGATGCGCGAAGCATGGTGGCGCGAGGATGGGCACGACGACCCGAGTGAATGAGCACCACGCACAGCACCAGTCCGTCCTCCTTCCTCCTCCACCCGACCACCTGGTGCATCTCCGCTCCCAACGACGCCTGCTCGTTCGCTTCACGACCCCGATCCGTCACCTCGCCACCAATCGACAGCTCGCCAGCAAGTCGCCGCCATCAGCTCCGACAGACACCGCCGCCCCTGCCCCCGCTCCAGCTCCAGCTCCTGCTCGTCTGCCTCTTTAGAGTCTGGTGCTTACGACGAAGATATCCTCTGAGCTCCTCAGCTTCAAGCGATGTGCCCCTAAGTTCTTGCGCTCCACGCCTCGACCGCTGACTGGCGGCGAGCGAAGGTCCTCTCTCTCACCGCTCCTCCCTCTGCTCCTGGTCTATCAGCTCCATCGCGCTCAGGAACAGGTTGGTCACCATTTCGACCCTGCCCAGCAGTCATCTCTACCGGCCCGAGCGAGCGATGCAAGGGAAAGCCGAGCGCCGCTTGCCTTCCCTCCGCCGAAACTCTGCGTTTGTCCAATGGCGCTCAGCTGAGCCAGCCATTCATCCATCGGGCTAAGCGCAAAGGTCGGAGGAATGCTCTGTTCTGGGGGTTGGTGCCGGTGGTTGGGGGTTGGAAGCGATGCGCCAGACGCAGGCGAACGGGTGACCAAGGTCGCGCCGATCGCCAGCGACGGGTCGATTGCGAACCCGTTTCTCGGCAGTTTTCTTTGACGTAAAACTGTTCACCTTTTTTTTCTTTTCTTCTTCTTCTCGAGAGCCTGCTCAGAGTTCTCCCTGATCCAAACGCGTGTTTCGGGCCATGCCCCCCGCCGGACAGCATGAGTGTCAGCGACTACGCGGGCCACGATTCCACGAGCTGCCACATATCGACACGCACACTTTATTCAGACCACTCTTGCCAGATCGCCACCGGTTGCCTCAATCGAACGTCGCGTCGCTAGGAGCGAGCACAAACAACTGGCCCACGTGTCTCGATTCTCCTTTTGCTGTAACTGGAACTCATCGCGAGCGCGCTGCACTGAACAACTCAGCTGTTCTTTTTGGGCCCACTGAAACCATGGAAACAATCATCGTGGCCCTGACCGATGCTTGGGCCCCCCAAACTCTCCTCCACGGCTGGCTCCGCTTCAGCATTTTTCTTGACCTTGTCGCGCCGCGTCCAAGTCATGTCCTTGACACGTTCATGTGGTCGAAGAGAATGCAAAAATTTTGAGAAGCAAGTTGTCCCCAGTCCGGCGGGCCCCTCGCAGGAGGGTCGACGCAGGCCGGGGAGCATCGCCTCCACTGCAATTATAGCTCTCGTGACAGCTCTCACCCCAACATTACACCATAGATTTGCCTATGCTTACGCCGCGTATGAAGGCGCGAATGAACAGCAGAAAGTACCACATGGAGCTACCGGTGAGACTACGTGACATATTGTCGTGTGCTGTAAGGAGAAAGCTGTGACAGCAGTGCACTCGCGCGTTCCACTTAGGTTCGCGTGCTCGAATTAGTGACCGTCGAGGGAATACCCTGGTTGTCCGGTAGGTGGCACTTTATTGAGTCGTCTTTGCCGTGTTTAGGAGAGCCTTTGGAAAGGAAGGAACGAAGCGGACAAGGGCACAAAGTAATGTACGTGGCATTGCGAGGGTTGTTGTTGTTGAGACTAATTCACAAAAAAGGGGGGAAGACGGAACACAAAATAACGACATAGTTTACTAGACAGAAGAAAGTATCCATCTAGTATAACTTGAGACCAGCGAGGCGAAGGACTTCGTCGGTGATCTTGACGGGGTTCTTGCGCGTCGACGCGAGGGGATCCACCGCGCCCGTCTCGGGTCGGATCGTGATCTGGTCGCGGTCGACCTCAAACTAAAAAAAAAACACACGAGAAGCGAGTCAGGATATTTGCAAGTGTTGAGAATGCAAGGGAAGCGGGCTCACGGTTCCGTGGAAGGGAGCATGCGAGGTGCCAGTCTTCTTCTCCATAACGGACTTGCGGACCTCCATGTCCTCTTCCGAAACGAGGTGGGCGGGGCCCATGCAGACGTCTGAAAGGAGGGATTTGTCAACTACGCTGCGTTGGAAGAGGATGGAGAAAGAACGGCGACGAACAAGTCACGATGCGGTCGTTGGTGCCGGTGGGAGGCGTGTTCTGGTGGATGGTGCTGAGGGGAAAGAGACCATGGTCAGCACCGTTTCAGTCGGCAGAGGATGCAGCACTCACGCAGAGTCCCAGAGGATGAGGTCTCCAGCCTCGGCGCAAACCTTGATCCATTCACAACCGCGAGCGAAGAACCACTCCTTCTCCTCCTCGGTGAACACTGAAGAGAGAACGTCAGCTCGGGGCGCATTGTCGACTTGCTCGGAGTTCAGCTTACTGTGCCAGTCAATCTAAGAACAGAGATTGTTAGTTCGAGTGTTCAATGTCAACGGCACGACGGAGCAAGCTCACCTTGCCGGTAGGGTGGACAGGAGGGCGACCGTGGACGTCAAAGAACTCCTTCATGAGTCTCGACGAACCCTTCATGACGAGCAATCCACCATCATTAGGTCCGTTGTCGTTGAGGTTCACAATCGACTGGGCACAGAAGAAACCCTTGCGCGACGGCGAGAGGTCGATGTGAGGCCACTGTGGTGGTGATGTGGTGTGAGGCGGTGTCAAGAGCAAGGCGGTGGAGGAGAGGGGAGGCTTACGTGCTTGTCCTCAGGGCCAGGCATGTTGCCGGGGAGCATGATGGCGCCGGAATCCATCGACGAGACGAGCTCCTTCGTGCCCCAGAGGTGCTCGAACACGGCCTTGACGCCGGGCTCGCAACGGATGTCCCAGACCCATTGCTGCAGACGGGTCCTTATGTCAGCCTCAAGCGTGGTGGAACCCTGTTGGGAGGGCAGGAGACTAACCTCCTGGTGGATACCGTACGAACTGATCATGCCACCTGTCGAACAAATTCACCAGTCAGCATCGGTCGAACGCCACACCCTGCGGAGCCGAATCGGCCCTTTATCTGAGCGAGCGGAAGGCAGCCCACCTTTCGAGTGCACGGGAGTGTTGGCCATCGGGAACGTCGCCGGGTCGTCCCTCTTGAATCCCAATCCGAAGCTCTCGAGCCAGCCGAACGCTCTCTGGCGGTACTCGAGGGCCCTCTCGCGGGGGATCGCGTTCTTCACGACGACGTAGCCATCGTCCCTCAGGCCGTCGCGGAAGTCGTTGAACGGGCCCTTCTCGAGCAGGTCGGCGTACTGGAAGTCGGGGATGACACGCTGGGGTGGGACCATGGTTGTGCTTTTTCTAGTTGAAGGTGAAGGTGAAGAGTAGATGAAGGAAGGAAGGAGAGAGAGAACCGGTCGGTCGAATCCAGGCAAGGCGAAATCCGATCCCGCCGTGGCGAGACGGAGATTTCCGCAGCAGCGCCGACGCTCCCGCCGACCAGCATCATCCTCTGCCTAATTTCCGTGTGGAAAGAGGTAGAAATTTGTGGACGGATGCATACACCTGACAAGCATCGCACTCTCGATGGTCAAGCTGCTCTAGAGGCTAGAGGCCCAAAACTGCCGTCGCAGACTCGTTCATCGTCCAAAGCACACGACCTGGCAGTCCAAAACTAGTTCTCCTTACCAACAACAAGCACAGCAACCGAGCGTACGGAATTCCGGTCACTAGAGAACTGACCATCTGACCCGCACTCACTCACCTTGTGACTTTACTTGGCTCCAAGCGCCCGGCCGTTCAATTGTCCATCTCCGTGTCTTCGGTCGAGGTTTTGCTTGTCATGCCTGGTACGTACAATATATAACCGCCGGTAAATAAGAACACAAAAGGGTGGAGCCAAGAAACAGTTCGGGCCCGTCCGTTTGTGGACAGAGGGGTGGGCCAGCGTCGGATATGCAGCACGTGGCGAAGAACTTGCGTCTCTGCGAAGCTGAAAGCAAAGAATTGAGTGGGAGGAACTGATCTTTTTAACGAAAAAGAGTCACTCATTTTCTTATCGCCTTCTGTTACCCTGACTGGCTTTGTTGAGCGTCCTGATCCTGGGACGTGGCCTCCTTCGGTACCGGTAAGTCCATCGCGCAAGCCAGTCTAAGGATCTCTTGCTCGCCATCTCAGCCTAATTCTGGCCTGAGAGTTAGTTGAGTAGGAATAGTTTATTGAGCGTCGTCAAAACAAGCAGAATCCCAAGGGCGGTCGAGCAGCGAGAGCCAGCTCGAATTGTCAATACAAACAATTCCCACTCCACTACACCGCAATACAAACCCCTCATTTACTCTGTAATCCTAATTCTCTGCGCGCACCTCCTCGCCCTCCCACCACCACCTTCAACGCTCCCAGATACCCTTCTCCCCATCCTCAAATCTTCCTCTACCTCCTACCACCCACCAAAAGAAAGAAAACCAGGGCCCCCCATGTCCGTGTCGGAACCGTTCGACCTGATCCGGGTTTCGTTGTCGGAGCGAGTGTTCGTCAAGCTCCGTGGCGACCGCGAGCTTCGTGGCGTCCTTCACGTGAGTTCCCTCCCCTCTCTTCTCTTCACACCTACTCCTTCTTCTGTACCTGCTACGAGTCGAGTCGAGGACGCGACGCTCGAGGAACGCGCTGGGCAAAGGAGGGAGAGAACGCTGACCCTCGATCCTGTGTGACTTGCACTATTCGACAGGCGTACGACGGACACATGAACATGGTTCTCTCGGACGTCGAGGAAACGATCTACGTCGTCGACGACGAATCGCCAGAAGTCCGAGTACGTCCCCGCCCTCACTCTTGCTTGCCTGGTGGGAGCGATCAAGCTGACGAAGAGGCGACGCGCGAGTAGACGGTCAAGCGGAACGTCGAGATGCTGTTCGTGCGAGGTGATGGTGTCGTTTTGGTGCGTTTTTGGGATGAAACTCTCTTTGGACTGGGTGAGGGAAGGGAGGGAAGCTGACTTGATGTGCGGACGGATGCAGGTCGCTCCTCCGTCGAGATGAGTGGGAAGGCAAGGAACCGAAGAGACAGTGGATACCCCCCAGAGGTTTACTTTTGTATGATCAAAGAAAAAGACGAGGGAACGGAAATCTAGCTCTGCTTCTCTCTCTCTCACCAGCCTCTCCCGCGTTCGACCTGACCAGCAGCTCAGGGCTCAAGCTCGTTCATTCAAACCAGCTTCCATTCCTCAAAACGCTATCGAATCGCTCCCTCCACTCTCGACATCCCTCTCCTCCCTCCAGTCACTCCCACTCAGCTTGCCCACCACCAACGGCGGCTTACTCCTCCCAACCTCCAGCTCCGGCTCGCCCTCCTCGTCCGCCTCGACCTCCTGCTCCGGCTCAGCGACGTACGACTCGACCTCACCCGTACTCACTCCAACAGTCGAGCTCGACTTGCCCGGTGCGACCCAGAACGCCGCCGTGCCGACCCCACTTCCTCCACCACGAGCGACGGCATCGCGAAAGCCCACGCCCGTACTCGCGCTGTCCTCGCCTACACGGCCGGCGCTGATCCCTCCCGCTCCGTTGATGGTCGCAGTGGCTTCGTCGCTGTCGCTTGCTTTGGAGGGAACGTAGTCTTTCGGGATCGTACCGTCGAGGAGCCATTGGCGGTACAAGAGCTTGACCTGGAGAGGTTTCCGGAAGCGCACGTCAGCTCCGTTCGTACCTCCCGTTGCGAACCACCCGCAACAGCCCAACGGCCCATAGAATGCTAGCAAAAAAAGACTCACGACTAAAGGCAACGGGATTCCATCCTTCAACCTCCTCCCCTCCTTGAACGCCGCCAAGATGCCAGCGATCGCTCGCTCTAAGTCCTCCCTCTTGCGCTTCTCCTCCTGCGCCTTCTGAGCCAACAAAGTCGGCGTGCTCGCCCGACTCGAGCTGCCCGTTGGACGGATGACGGATCCTCCGTCAGGCTCGAGGTCCGCGTCGGCTTCTGCGTCGAAGGCGGACCCCGCGGATGGAGGTGCCGGGGACGCAGACTTCGGCGTCGGAGAGAGCAGGCCAGACGAAGGTCGGACGTGAGGCGGGAGGGCAGCGAGCGTGCCAGACGAGCTACGCTCCGCGATGCCAAAGCTATCGGCTCGAGCTCCGATCGTCGGTGATCCACCCGCACCCGCACTCGCACCACCCGTACCCCCGAGCATGCCCTCGAGGATCCTCAACCTCTCGGCAAACTCCTCGCTCTTCGCCTTCCTCACTCCAGCCGTCCCGCCGTACCCTTCTGGTCTGGGAGCTAGCCATTCGCGTCGTTTGAGCTCCCATGCCGCTGTAGGGTCGGGAGGAGGGAGCGGGTACGACGACGTTTTGGGCGGCTGGAGGCGCGGTCGTGGGGGTGGGTTGGCGGGCGGAGGGATCGAGAAGAGCGAGGTGGTGGGTGAAGGTGGTGAGGAGGACATGGTGCGGGACTGGGTAGGACGATGGGAGGACGCGAGGACGGGCCGGCGGGAGGTGCAGCGAAAAGAGAGCGAGCGCTCTCCGGGGAGTTTGAGCGGGAACGACGAGGCGGCGGTAGATGTAGTTGAGCAAAGTGTGAGGTTACGAGCTATGGAGATATTGTTCGACCTGTCGAGACGGCGGAGAGACGAGCGAAGGAATCTCGTTCAAAGTTGCTCGTCCGTGGTTGCGACTCGGAGAAGGTTGGGCTTCGGTCGGGACGGGTTCGGTGGGCAGCCTCAGCGGAATAGGCGTTTCTGGTCTGTTGAACAATCGACTCCGAGGAAGGTGCAGACTCTAGAAATCTAGCACGAAACACGACTCGAGTGGAAGGACGAAGACAGGAGCACACGAAGCAGGGGGACCCGAGCTCAAGACTTGGGGCTCGAAGGAGCACGAACATTTTCTTCGCCTTCCTCTCCAAAAACTGACCACGTCCCCAAAAGATGATGGATGAAAATACAAGATATGGATGCCAATCCCGAAAATAAAGTGCGGAGGAAACGATACGCAAAGAAAGTCTAACACCTTCACATCCACACCACACCACAACCACGAACCACGTCGACCCTCTAACGACGCTGGGTCTTTCCGGCCTTCCCTGTCGGCGAGGAAGAGGCAAGTCAGCTCTCTGTTCGAAAGTATCAGCAGAAGGAAAAGAGACGCACTCTTTCCAGCAAACAAGTGCTTGGGCATCTTGGTCATGACATGCCTATCAGACTCGGAAGCCTTAGCCATGCGGTTAGGCTGCCTCTGGTACAGCTGGCGAAGCTTAACAGCCTTAGCCGCCTCCTACAAGTTCCCACCAAAAAACCACGTCAGCAACTGCAACCAACCCCACGAAAAACACAAAAGAACAGGCAACGAACCTCTGCACTTCCCAAACCTGCGAGCTGCCTATCCGTCCCTGGCACCCTCTTGCCCCTCGGCACGATCGAGCCACTCGTCTTGTTCCTCTTCCTGCTCTCACCCCTTCCACCATCAACCTCCATGCCATCGTCACTGCCCCACTCCTCATCCTCATCCATCTCATCATCACTATCCATCTCCCTCGCACCCCTCTTGGTGCCCTTCGCAACGACGTTGCCCTCCTCATCGACCTCCAACAATCCCTTAGCCTTGGCCAACACACGCGCACGCTCCTCGATATTCGACGGGTCGTAGCCCGCCTCCGTCATCTTCTTCGACATCTCGGACAACGTGCGAGTCTGGAGCTTGCGAGGGATGATCGGTCGGTTCTGTTGCTTGTCCTTGGCGTCGTTCGTCATGCGGAGGTGAGCCTTCTTCGAACGGATCGCCTCAGCCGTCGTGCGGATCGCCTCGTCGTCCGAGTCCTGGGGTTGTGCGACGAAACACGTCAGTCTCGGCGTGTCTGGAACGGAGGAGAAACGCACCTCGTCATCCTCCGAGTCGTAGAATCCAGCAGCCTCGAGCCTCTCCTCCTCGGCCTCGAGCTCCTCGAGACGGGCGACAATGTCGGGGTCGATGAAGTCGGCCACGTTCTTGCCGTCCTGCAGCTCGGGAATGACGTCGTACTTCCAGTCGGGGTTCTTGAGAAGGTAGTTCTCTGAAAGAAAACAAAATCGAAGTCAGTCTCCGCCAAGCAGGGATGCACGAGAAAAGCAAACGCACTCTTGAGGTCCACCGAAAAAGCGCCAGCGCCACCGTTCTCCTCCTCGATATCCCTCTCGAGCCTCCTCCTCTCCGGATCCTCCCTGTCGTACTTCTTCCTCGTCAACACCGCCTCGGGAATGAACGCCTCCCTCTTCTGGCCGTCCCTCGCGACAGGCTGGGCGACACGGACCCTGTTGGCGACGTTCTCCACACGCTTCGTCTTCTCCTTGCTCTCGACACGGTGGGCGAGAAGAGCGTCGCAAGCGGCGTTGCGGACGTCCATGACTCCCTCCTCGGAAACACAGGAGAGCTCAAGGAGCTTGACGTTGTCCTGGTTGAGGATGGCGTCGAGCATGGCCTTGCGGGCGGGGTCGAGATCGGCGGGACGCATGACATCGATCTTGTTGACGACGATGAAGGTGGGCTTGTTGGTGAAAAGGGGCTTGATGGACTGGTAGAGCTGGCACTGTTTTTCGTGGAATGAAAGAATTAGTGACGGTTGAAGAGGGAGTGAAGGGATGAAACAAACCTGAGCCTCAACGGTGTAACCACACTGCTCACTCAGATCCATAAAGTACATCACACAACTCCTCAAGTGCGCCAACGCCGTGATACTCTGCATCTCGATCGTGTTCATCTCCTCGAGGGGGTGGTCCAGCACTCCCGGCGTATCAATCACCTGCCACCTGAGGTACTTGTAGTCCATGTGACCAACGAAGAGCGATTTGGTGGTGAAGGCGTATGGCTGGACATCGACGTCCGCACGAGTGACTTTGTTGACGAACGACGACTTGCCGACGTTGGGGTAGCCGCAGATGAGGAGCGTTCGCGTGGTGGGGTCGATCGAGGGGAGACGGGACATGTGCTGGCGGACTTGCTCGAGGTAGGCGAGAGGGTCCTTCTGGCGACGCATGATGGTGGCCATTCTAATTTCATCCGCAGAACCCGCTCAGCTCGCTGTGTCTCGCACCAAGCGGATCCGACGAAGCGGCACTCACCGACCAAGAGCGGCTTTCTTGAGCTGCTTGCATCGGAACAGACTGTCTCCAAACTTGAGGAGACGGCAGTAGTCCTTGCCGACGGAGACGATCAAATGCCTGGCGGTGTTGAGCTGACCGAGTGCGAGCTTGTAGTGGTTCTTGTCGTACAGGACGTTGAGGAGGGCCGAGAGGAAGGGGTGAAGGTTCTGCATAGTGGCGCAACAACGGGAGCGCGCGTCAGCGGGTGCGTTGCGCACTGGACCGAGAGGAAAGCAGGACAAACATCCATGACAGGGAACTCGGTGAGAATCTGGTCGAGACGCTCCTCGAAAGCCTGTTGCGTGAACTTGACCTGGCGCACACGAACGCAACCCAAGGTTAGCAACAACGCCGCTGTGCCCGCACCTCCACCGTTTCCATCGCCACCAGAAGCTCACTTTACGCATGTAGAAGCTATAGAACAAGTTTGTAAGCATTCTGCTACACGGTCCAACCCCCGCTCTCCAGTTCCCAGACTCACCTCCTGATTCGAGTAATCTTGAAGCCCGAGCGGATGACGGTGGGCGTCTTCCTCTGCGTCCTGTTGAGGATGACATCGATGAAGTCGTTGGCGGTGGGCACGGGTGCGATCGCCTTCTTGATGGTCGCCATTGTTGCGATACTTTATACGGCGGAGAAACGAGGAACGAGAGGGGCGGCGCGCTTGGTTCAAACGAGTCGCGGCGGCGTGGGACGAGTCGGGATGAACGTGGGCGTTCGTGTGAGGAGTAGGGCGACCCTGGAAATGTAGACGAAAAAGTTGATGGCAACTCTCCGCACGCTCCGTTGTTGGTGATGGATCAGCGCCAACGAGCAGCCACTGGCTCGACGACTTTTTCGAAGCGCGCACGGGCCGCACCCTTTGCCGGTCTCGCCACTCTGGGCGGCGCAAGCACAAAAAGGGTGTGCACACTCGCTTGTCCATCAAACTCAACTCGGTTATCTATGTATCTGTTAAAGTTAGGATAATCACCCTGTCATTGTGCCGCATCTCCGCCATGCGTCTGAGGAGGCGAGCCATTCGTACCTCACATATGCCACGTGTCATGCTCGCTTCCAAGTTAGGCTACGACGCTGGCGTGAGGGATCTCTTCCTGCCTCTCCGAGGCTTGCATCGGAGACAAAGAGACGGAAAGCAGAGCCTCGATGACACGTATGTCCAACTCGACGCTCTAGAACCACCATCGTTGTCGGCCGAGTCTCCACCCGTGAATCCGAGTGGCCGTCCACCGCTCCTTCCCTTTCTTCCATCGTCTCTTCCCACACTCATCACCATGATCACCATAACTCCCTTGGAGCACTCGGCTGGGTTCGGAGCGTTCGTCTCTGGAGTGGATCTCAACAACCTCGATGGTGCGTTACACCTTCACCGGGTATCACTCTGAACTTAAAGAGCTGACTGGACTCTGCGGATAAATAGATGCCACATTCAAAACTATTGAAGAGGCTCTCTACGTGCACAAGTTGCTAGTCATCAAGTAGGCCTTCCTTCCTATCGCTCGTCAATCCAACCGCTTATCATCCTGGGCCTCGGTGCGCTTGCGATGGTCTACAGAGACCAGAAGCACCTCACCCCCGTGAAGCAGTACGAGTTCAACAGACGCTTCGACCCAAAAGCTTCCGGCCAACACGGGCACGGAACACACAAGGACCAGTCGAAGCAGTTCAAGGGCAAGGTTCGTCTCTGGTGGGTGTGGTGCGGAGGACATAGCTTGGGCTTCTGCTGAGTCGAATTCGTGCTCGCGCAGAAAAACATTACCGGAGGTCTTCCTGGCGTTCCTGAGTGTGAGGATGTGAGGATAGTCGGCAAAGGAACTGTCGGTCCGGGACACTATGGGACGACAGAGGATACGGTCATGAACGGCGCTTCGCACGCCACCTGGCATAAGTTCCCGCTTACGAACGAAGAGATTGAGGCTGGAGAAACTCGTTTTCAGGTGTGTTTTTTTCTTGACTCTTTTTTGTTAAATGTCACAAAAGGGGAGAAGCTGACCGCGTTGACCGTTTCTTCAGCGTTGGCACATTGATGTAAGTCGCTTGGGAAAGACGCTTTCTTTACTTGCAAGACATGGTCTGATAATAAGGTGCTTTTTACTACAGGCTCAGTGAGTTTCAGATTTCGAGCTTTACTCAAACCCTTGACGACGCTAACACACCACGTCACAACCAGGCTCTTCCCCAAAAACAACCACACCGCTAAAGTCACCACTCTCTGGGCTCACACCCTTCCGAAAGGCCCCAACATCAACCTCCGCTTCGACGACGGAAGTGGACACTGCATGTCTGTGCCTCCTGGGCGCACGGCTTTCATCGACACGGCGAAGATGTATGAGGCGCTGAAGGACGAAGATAAGCAGTGGGTTGAGCATTCGTTGGTGGAGTACGCACCGTCGCCTTGTGAGTTGGTTTGGGTCGACCATTTGAACAAATACCCTTTGCTGACTTCCTACTTGTTTTGTCTGCAGACGAATGGATCATCAATGCCAAGGGCACTTCGAACGGTTACGACATCTTTTCCGACGACAAGGAGGTCCCGATCGAAGACTTGCCAAACGGCGATGAGAGCCAATGTCAGATTTTGCCTCTGGTGCGCATTTTCTATCTTTATATGGAGCGAACCTTTTGTTGACGGCCCGAGTCCAGCTGTGGCAGAACCCCGTCACCGGCGAGAAAGCTCTGCAGGTGCACGCCATTGTCGCAAGAAAGTCAGTACCAGGCTAGCTCAGCTTTTGTGCCAAAGAAAAAGCGCCAATTCCTGCATTTCCCAGGCTTCACGTTAAAACTAGCCCCGATGGACCCGTGCGCATCGTGGACGACGTGCGCGAAGTCCGTAGGATGATCCGAGAGTGAGTTTTGTATCTTCCCTTCCCCATGCCGGTAAACTGACTCCTTCTCCCCTAGGCTGCAAGCACCCTTCTTCCAGCCCGAGAACATTATTTTCTCTCCGCAAGAGGACGGCGGTGAGCGCTCGTGAGCTTCGAGTTTGGGACACGCATGGCTGACGTTGTCGTCCGCATCGATGTGTGTACCATATCAGACCTCGCACTGTGGTACAACAGAGGACTGCGACACAGTGCAGTGGAGTTTCCTTCCAGCTACGGCCTTCGGCTGTGCCATCAATGCCACCTCGCAGGCTCAGACAGCGTCGCCGATCCAGCACCCATTGAAGGTTTACCCTCTTTCATCAAGGCGCCAGCGACTGCCTGACCGACTCAGAACCTGAGAAGCTCGGAGATGATGAAAGTCCATACTGAACGACTGTAATTCCCATTAAATTCTACCTACATAACTACACTACGAACAAGTCCTGAGAGAAGAACAGAGCGACAGGTCAACAATGGGAAAAGGTAGCCTCGAGAGAAAGGGAACTCACTCCTCGGCAAGCACTGCACCAAACGAGATCTTCACCCAAAACAGCGCTCCTCGTTCTAATCGACGCGAGAGGCGAAACCGAACGGCCCGACTCGCTCAAAGGCGACAGGAGGTCGTCGACGCCGAGCTCGTCCTCCATCCTCGTCTTCAACGTAATCAGACTCTCGCGGCGGGCATGCCGTGTCGAAGGCTTGAGCACCCGAGGGTCCGGCACGGCACTGGGTAACGGTGCACGAGGGTCGAACGTCGGTGTTGTTGGCGACGGGCCGGGGAAGGGGAAGGATTCGTTGCCGCCGAGCGACTGGAGATTCGACGGGATTCGTCGGTGGGCGTACTCGCGAGGGCTGGTACGTTTTGGAGTCATGTTAGTCGGCGAAAGAAGGGCGGCGGGAGGTTTGGTGTCGGTCGGGTGAGAGTGATCGTGCGAGTGCGCGTGCGAGTCGTGCGAATGCCCGTTTTGCGAGTGAGAAGGGTGATCGTGCTCGTGATCGTGGCCATGGTCATGTGCGTGGTCATGAGAGTGGTCGTGGGAGTGGTCGTGGTCGTGGAGGTGATCATTCGAGTGCTCGTGGTCATCATCGTGGGAGTGAGCATGCGTCGAGTGAGTGGCGGGACTGTAGTCGAAGTGGTCATGCGAATGGCCCGCGTGGTCGTGCGAATGGTCGTGCGAGTGGTCGTGCGAATGGTCGTGCGAGTGGTCGTGCGACGGATGGTCATGGCCGTAGTGCTCGTCGTGAGCATGGGCGTGAGCATGGGCGTCGACGGGAGTGGGAATGACGGTCGGAAGGACCTCTTTCTTGATCTCGGGCACTCGACCATGGCCGGCGGACGGATGGTCAGCCAGCATGTCGTCTAGAGCCTTCAGAGGGTCAAAAGCGAAGGGCTTGACGTCTGGCGCCTCGGAACGTCTGGCGACCTTCTCGACGACGGGCGCTGGCGGCCCCTCGAACGATTCCTCGACCGGCTCCTGCTTGATCTCGACGATGGGGTCGACGAGGGTCTCTTCCTCCTTCACGTTGACGACGGGCTCCTCCAAGGCCGGAACAGCTTCTGCCTCCTCGATCGGAGCATCTGGCTGCTGCTCGTCCTGGACGGCCTCCTCGATTGGTGGCTCCTCAGCCTCGACCACCGGCGCTGATTCCACCAGTGCTGACTCCGCGACTAGCGTGGGCTCCTCAACCGCAGATTCCTCGACCGCTGGCTCTTCAACCGGCGGCTCCTGCTCCTCCACAGGCTGCTCCTCCACAGGCTGCTCCTCCACAGGCTGTTCCTCCACGGGCTGCTCCTCCACAGGCGGCTCCTCAATAACGGCTGGCTCCTCTTCGACAGACTCCTCGACAGGCTGCTCAGCGGGCTCCTCTCCCAACAGAGTCTCAGCGACGGCGGGCGCCGATTCTTCCAAAGTCTCCTCGACGATGATAGGGGGAGCAAGAGGGGCTGCTTCGGAAGCATCGACTTCCTCCTCACTCCTGGCGCTTGACAAGTCATTCGACTCCGGCTCGGCGTTGTTGCTGATTGGGGTCGACTCTGCAACGAGTGTACACGTCATTAGATTGAAGGTTCGCAAGAAAAGGAGAGGGCAACGCACCAGCAGCCTGGAAATCATTTAAAGAGGGGAGGTTGGGAGGGACGTCGGGGAACGAGAGAGGTTGCATCGCTGATGGCGATCTAGCCTCGGGCGTGAGGATGGGGCTCCGACCTGAGCGAAGGGCTTCGAGCTCGCGCTCCTTGCGACGGGTACGGTCGCGCTCCATATCGAGCGACAATAGCATGCTGAAATGGGAAACAAGAGTCAGCAGGTGTGACTTCAAAAACAACGAGACGTCTTAATTCACCTTTCGACCTGGTTTTTGAGGTCACCGTTCGTCTTGAGCATCTTGTAACCATTGTCCTCGGCGACGAAGATGCGTTCCTCGAGTTTACGAATCTTAGCACGTGCATCAGAGAGGTCCAACTCAAACTGCTGGTGAAGAGCGTCGATGTAGTCGCTGTCGAACACTGGCTCGTCCTTTCCGTTGGTCTGCTCGAGCATAGGGTCCGACTCGAGGACAGGGGATGGCCGGGCCTTGAGGTCTTCGATCTCGAGGTCGCGGGCGGCGAGGTCTGCAAAATACAACAAACAATCAGCTTTCAGGCCTACGATCAGGGGAAGATAAGGAAAACGCACCCTCCTGGGCCCTACTGAAAGCATCTCGAAGGTCCTCGACGGCGCGATTGGCCTCGTCCGTCTCGAAACGAGCCTCCTCCAAGTCCTCCCGCAGCTGCTCGACCTCGGTGACATTCCGCTCGAGCTCGCCAGTGATCGAGTTGATCTCAGCAGACGACTGGTCGCTCGCCACACGAAGCCTCGCGACCTCGTCCTGGAGCTGGCCGATTGTCGCACGGAGCTTGTCCGTCTCGTCGGAGCGTTCGTTCCCAGACGCGACGATGGCCTTGAGCTCGCGCTCCGTCTTGCTCGCTCGTCGAGTGGCCTGGCTGAGCGCGTCGTTCTTCTCCCTGACGGCGGCGTTGGCCTTCTCGATCTCCTTGGCGACGCCAGCTTCGACTTCGGCGAGGTGTACCTCCTTCTCCTTCAGCGCTCGCTGCAACGAGGCGACCTGGTCCTCCGCTCGAGACCTATCCGACGTCAGATCATCGACCGTGTCGCCAAGAGCCTTTACTTTCGCCCTGAGCGCCGTCGATTTCTCCTCCTCCTGGGCCTTTGCAGCAGTGAGACCCTCCGCCTCCTTCCTCGCCGCCTGAAGCGCCTCCTCGGCCTGGGCGAGATCCGCCTTGCCGTCGTCGACTTCTCTACCAGCAGCCGACAGCTTGGCTTGCAGCTGCTCGACAGTTCCCTTCGTCGCGGCCCATCCCTCGTCGGCCTGACGCTTCGCTTCCTCCGCCGCCGCGACCTCACAACGAAGCGCCTCCAACTCCTTCTTCAGCTTCTCGCCCGCCGCCACAGCTGCCTCCGCTGCAGCCTCTTTCTGCTCAAGAGAGACCGAGAGGGCCGCCGCGCGCTCCGACGACGACGACTGATCGCTGCTGAGAGTGGCAACGGATGCGCGAAGTTCCTCCAACGAAGCGGTGAGAGTCGAGTTCGTCGACTCGAGCTCGTCCCGAGTCGAAGTCACGCGGTCAAGGTCCTTCCTAGCCGAGTTGAGCGACTGCTCGAGGGACGAGATCTTGGCTTTTGTCGAACCCAGTTCCGTCGAGTTGGCCGTCGCGTCGCGTTCGAGCACAGCGACCCTAGCCTTGGACTTGACCAGAGAGCGCTCGGCAGCAGTCTTCGCCTCCGCCGCCGCCGTGAGTTCCTCCTGAGCCTTTGCAAGCGCCTGCGAAGTCCCCTCAAGATCCTGCTTCGCCTCACTCGCCGCCGTCGCGCCCGCGTCAATCGTCTCCTCCAGCTTGCGCTCTACCTCTGCCAATCTCGCCGTCTGGGCACCAGCCTCCGCCGTTGCAGAAGCCAGAGCAACCTCCAACTCCTTCACACGAGCGGCATGGCGAGTCGACTCGGCCTGTAGCTGGTCGACGGAAGCCGCTGACGTGTCGGCCTGGCTCTCCGCCGCTTCAAGGCTCTGCTGGAAAGACTTGGCCCTCGACTCGGCCGCCGCGAGAGCCGACTTCGTCTCGGCGAGCTCCTTGTCGATCTGCTCGAGCATTGTCTTGGTCGAAGAGAGGCTTT
Source organism: Pseudohyphozyma bogoriensis (assembly GCA_024364755.1). NCBI lineage: Eukaryota > Fungi > Basidiomycota > Microbotryomycetes > Chrysozymaceae > Pseudohyphozyma > Pseudohyphozyma bogoriensis. The sequence goes on from JALBUQ010000162.1 coordinate 35,233, forward strand.
CCTCCATCGCCTTCGCGGCGATCGCACTCGACTCGCCGTCCGACCTCGCGGCTCCGAAGTCGGCCTTGGCCTGCGCGAGCTGAGCAGCCAGAGCCGCAAGCTCTGCATCCTTCTTCTCGCCAGCAGCCACAAGATCCTCTACCTTCCTCGCTGACGACGCGGACGCATCCGCCAACTCCCGAGCCTCGTTCCTCAACTTCGTGATCGTGCTCGCCTGACTCTCGATCTCCTGCTGCCTCTCGATCAAAGCATCGTCCCTCGTGCCAACATCCGACTGAAGCGACGACAGGATGTCCTCGAGGTCCTTGAGCTGGGCCAGCGAGCTCTTGTGCGTCGCCTGGAGAGTTTTGTGCGCCGACGCGACTGACGAGTGCTCCTCCTGAAGGATGGCATGCGCTTCCTCCAGTTGCTGAGAATGATCCGTGACGACCGAGTGGGCGGATCTGGTGCTCTCGAGCTCAGCAGTAGCGGACGCGAGCTGCTCAGAGACGCCCTGGTGATCAGACGTAAGCGAGGCGACTCGAGCTTGGAGGTCGACGATCTCGGATCGTAGCTCAGCGGTCGAAGAGTCCGTCGACGAGTTGAGCTCCTCCGCTTTGGCGAGCGACGCCTTGAGGACCTCGATGGACGCGAGGTGCTCGTTTCGCTCTGCCGCAGCCGTTCCAGCGTCCTTCATCGCGTTCGCGAGCGAGTCCTCGAGCGTCGATACGAGCTTGACCTGCTCCTTGAAGCTCGTCTTGACGGCCTCCAACGACTCCTCCAACTCTTGCTCCCTCTCCGTCTTCTTCCCGATCTCCTCCTCCAAAGTCCCGCTGGCCGCGACGACCTCGTCGTACTCCTTCTTCACCTCTTCGAGTTCCGCGTTGGCGGTCTCTAACTCCTCCTCCTTCTTCTTCAGCGACGTTTCCAGGTCCCTCACGTTCCTCCGCAGGCTCGAATTCTTGTCGGAGAGCTCGGCACCCTCGTTCGAGAGCGTGACGACCTTGCCACGAATCTCCTCCAACGACGCCATCAGACCCGAGCTCTCGCTCTGTACAGCCTCCATCCTCTGCGTCGCGAGGTCCGCCTTCTTCTCGCTGGCGGTGAGAGCATCCTCGAGGAACGTGATCCTGTTGTTCGCCTTCGTGAGGAGGTCGCTGCTCGAGCTGGAGCCTGCCTCCATGTCGATGAGCTGGCTCTCTAAACGCTCCGCACGACTCTTGAGTCCCTCGACGTCCCTTTCCAACCCCGACTTCTCCTGCTCCAGCACCTCCTTCTCCTCGACGGCTTTGTCAAACTGCTCCGCTCTGCTGAGATACTCCTTCTTGAGCAATTCGAACTGTCCGCCGACCTTGTCGAGTCGGGCTTTCGTCTCCTCGTTCTCCTTGAGGAGGTTCTTCTCCTCGGCACGGACTTTGGAGAGCTCGAGTTCGAGGCCGTCGGCGTGGGAGGTTTTGGACTTGAGGGAGGCTTCGAGTTCGGAGAGGGCGGTGGAGGATTGGAGCTCGGAGAGTTGACGCGTGGTGTCTTCGAGGGTTGAGTCGCGGGAGGAGAGTTGGGCTTGAAGGTCGCTAAGGTTGCCTTTCGTGAGGTCGAGGTCGCGTGTCTGTTTGTTGCATCAACGAGAAGAGCAAGGTGGCGACTCATCAGCTTCTCAATCCTCCACGTACACCAACATGCAATCGAAACTCACCAGGTTCGTCGACTTCTCCACAGCACCTTTGACTTCTTCTCTCAGCTTCTCCCTCTCGACCTCACCATCCTTCACCAGCTTCTTCAGCTTTTCTCCTTCCGAGCTCTTGACCTCCTCCTTCTTCAGCTTGTCCTCGAGTTCCTTGACCCTGGCAGTGAGCGCGCTCTTGTCCTTGACGAGCAGCGAAATGGTCTGCTGCTGCGTCGAGATCAGATCCGAGTTGCCCGTCGCTGTCGGAGAAGCAGGGAGCTGGGGAGACACGACGACGCCGGTCGAGTTGGAGTGCGGCGGCGAGGACACGCGTGATGGCGACGGCGAGGGATCACGAATGGGTGGTGGTGGAGGCGGCGGCGCGAACGCTGCGCCAGGGGGTCTCGCAAACGGATGAGGGGGCATAGGCGGTGAGCGGGGGCTCAGTGTGGGTGGAGGAGGGCCGGCACGGGGAGGAGGAGGAGCAGCGAAGCCTGGCGGTGGTGGTGGGAATGGCGGACGCGGACCAGCGAAGCCGGGCGTCGCGCGGGGTGGAGGCGGCACGGCATGCGCTGTCGGCGGCGGCGGGGGTGGTGCTGGCTGAGCTCTGGGAGGAGGAGGCACGACAGGGGAGGATGGCGCCGAGGTCGGCGGAGGCGGAGGAGGGAAGGCGGCTGGAGGTGGTGCTGGCGCGGGCGAGCCTGGCGCGTCGGGGACGGGCGTCGAGGACGGGCTCGGAGCTGCGCTGCTGGACGGTTCCGACTTTGGTGGAGCAGCGACGCCCGCCTTCTTCGCCTGGAATCGCTTGAGCTGTTTCAGGCGGAGTTCGTGCGCCAGTTGGTGGGAGCGAGCAAGGTAAGTTCGAGGGGGCCCAGCGAGCGCGAGTGGACCAGGCAGCGCACCTTTTCCTTCGCTCGAGCGGCCTTGGCTGCCCGTTCAGCGTCGACCTCGGACGCGTCTGCCATCGCTCGTGCGCTTGCCGTCGACTGCCAGAGTTGCGAGCGGCGCCGCTGTGCGTGCCGAGAGGAGGACAGCAACGTGTCGGGAGCAGCGAGAATCAGCGCTGAACGCGAGGTGCAAGGAGGAGGAAACGCGTACGAGAGAGCGAGCAGATGAGCCACGGGCAGGGACGAGGTTGAGGGTCACAAGTTAGTGTAAAGTATGAAGCAGAGCAGCGAGGCGATCGGCGGGAACACGCTGCCCAAGCCCAAAGCTCGGAAGCTTCGATGCGCGTTCGTCAAACTCCTCGGCTTTCGTCCTTGTACTTCCCACATCACTTCTCGACGTATCGACTTTCGCATTTTGCTCCACCAAGTAACACTCGTATAGAGTCATTGGGCACCAAGAGACGCGAGGAACGCGGCGACCTTTGACGTCGCACCGAGCTCGAGCTACGACGTGAGCTGCTCCATCCTCGGCTGCAAGTGCTTCTTTCCACGATATGCTGACTTTCAGATTGAATTGCAGATAGAATAGAATCTCTTATATTCAGTAGAGCAAAGCTCGAGACTCGCCTTCCAGCCGGCCTGCCCCCTTCTCGATCTCCGACACTCTGTCTCCGAGCCATCGCCTTGCTCCCACCACCATCCACACCTCCTTCTAGCAGCTCACAAGCTCCATCATGTCGTCGAAACTCTTCCTCGACGCTTCGCACATCTTCTCCGGCGCCGCCCGACTCGCTGCAACGTCCTTCTCGGCCTCGCTCGACAAGTGCCCAGCACCAGCTCTGGCCATCTCAAAGGTCGTCGTTGCCGCCAGACCTGGAGCTGTCAAGGAAGAGAACAAGCAGGAACCGGTCTTAGATACAGTAAAGGAGAGTGAGGTGCTGAGCTCGCAGAAGGTGGGCGCAGAGACGACGGTCGGAGCACCACCACCATCACCAGCACCACCACGAAAGGCCTCGACGATCGACAGCGCCTGGCTCGCTTCTGAGGTCCGCAAATCCCCACCAACATCTACCATGTCACCAACAGCATCATCCCAGATCACCGCTCCAACCTCTACACCTCTTGCGGCATCCAAACCCCGCACCACATCACCGCCCCTCCCTCCTCCATCTCTACCACCAATCCACACCCTTTCGCACCCCGTCTGGGCACCGACCCCTCCTTCGACAGCTTCGGAAGTCCCGCCATCCCCTGGACCGGTCTTTGAGTCGACGTCACCCGTCGAGCTCCCCTCTGAGCCTGTGCCCGAGCTCGAACCGGCCGTCGCGATTGTAGTACGTTCACTGACCTCGTCTCTACCTATCAAAATTAATGAAACTGACTCAAAGGCACACACAGGACGCACCACGGCCCATGAAGTCTTCCAAAGTCCCTTCGTCCCGTCTTGGCCGCCTATTCCACTACGGCAGTGCGTCCTCCCTTCCGTGACGTGGCCTGTCACTTCGCTAAGCTAGCCCCTCCCTTTTCCATCATCTAGGTCTAGCAGCAGGACTATCGTACGGTGCGGCGACCGAAGCGCTTCGTCGTGCCGGGAGCTCAGGAGAGGGGGATCAGTCGAGCCTCTTGATGAGCGAGGCGAACGTCAGGAGGATGGTCGACAAGCTGTCGAGGATGAGGGGTGCAGCGTTGAAGCTGGGGCAGTTCATGAGTATCCAAGGTTAGTTTGAGCTTTGTTTTCCTTGCGGTCGAAGGGAATGGAGGGAGGAGTGTAAACGCTGACGTGTCATTTGGGCTGCCTTCCGGTTTCAGACTCAAAACTCCTCCCAACCCAAGTCGAACAAATCCTAATGGAAGTCCAGAACAACGCCAACTATATGCCAGACTGGCAAACCGAAGTACGTTTCCCTTCCTCCCTTCCCCTCCCTCCCTCCTTCTCATCCCCCTCTTCCTCCGCAGAAAGTCCTCATCTCCAACCTTGGCCCATCCTGGCGCGACCACTTCTCTTCCTTCGAAATGACCCCTTTCGCTTCCGCCTCAATCGGCCAAGTCCACCGCGCGACTCTCTCCCCTTCCTCCCCTCTCGCCTCCTCCTACCCCCCAAACCTTCCCCTTGCCATCAAGATCCAATTCCCCGGAGTTCGCACCTCTATCGCATCAGACCTCTCAAACCTCAAGTGGATCCTCATCGCTTCTTCTGTCCTCCCCCGTGGTCTCTACCTCGAGAATACGATCAGGGTCCTTCAGAGGGAGTTGGAGGAGGAGTGCGACTACGAGAGAGAGGCGGAGTGTGGTGTGCGCATGAAGGAGTTGTTGGAGAGGACTGGTGGTGCGGATACGCATGGAGGGTTCAAGGCCCCTGTTGTGGTAAAGGAGTTGTGTGGGCCGATGGTGTTGACGACGGAGTTTTTGGAGGGCGTGAGTTTGAAGAAGGCGACGGGGATGACGCAGGAGCAGAAGGACGAGGTGTGTTCAAGCCCTTTTCCTTTCTTCGAGTGACGAAGAAGGAGGGGAGTTGGTACTGATTGATGTGTTGAATGCGCTCAGATCGGGGAGAGAGTGTTGAAGCTGTGCTTGAGGGAGCTGTTCCACTTCAAGTTCATGCAGACCGACCCGAACTGGTCCAACTTCCTCTACAACAAGGACACCAAACAAGTGAGCATATGTCAGTTGCTTTCCACTTACATACCGACTAAGATCATATTTCGTTGCAGATCGAGTTGATCGACTTTGGAGCGACTCGAGGCTACACGCAAGAGTTCATCGACAAGTTCTTCGGACTGCTGATCGCCGCCGTAGAAGACGACAAAGAAGCGTGCTTGAAGTACTCTCTCGCTTTGGGCTACCTTACCGGCGAGGAGAACCAGGTCTGTCCTATCCCCCTCACCCACCTGCCCACCCTCCTCGACTGACACGTCCATCCCCTCCCACCCAGGAAATGCTCGACGCGCACGTCGCCTCCCTCTCCGCCCTCGGCACCCCCTTCCGTCCCTCCTCACCCCAACCATTCCCATTTGAAACCCTCGGACCACCCATCACGACCGCGATCCGCGCTCAAATCCCCATCATGCTCAAACACCGTCTGACGCCCCCGCCGGAAGAAACTTACAGCTTGAATAGGAAGTTGAGTGGCGCGTTCTTGTTGTGTGAGAGGTTGGGAAGTAGGGTGAATGCGAGGAGGATTTTGGAGGAGGTGAGGGGGACTATGGGGGAGTGGAGGGATAAGGAGGTGGTGGTGTAGAAGAGAGAAAGTGATTGGCCGTGAACGCGAGATACATCCCATCTCATCGCTTATCAGAATTAGCCGCTCAAAGATACAGGGAAAGAACGATAGAACTCGAGTTGGGGAAGGTTCACTCGCATCAAGCAAGGCCTCCATTGCAGGGCACAAACTAGCCAGACATGATCTCTACGACAGCCTCAAGCGGTGGTCGACCCAACGGTGTTCATATACGTCTCTCCAAGACTAGTCAAAGATCCATCGGCGTTAACAAAGGTTCCCGCGAAGTCCCCTGTTGTTGCAGATGAGAAAGAGAAGTGAGTCGAAGGCAAACCACGTGCAGACCAAGCTGGAAAGTTGGGGGCTCACCGAAAGCCGCGTAGCGCTCAATGATGGTACTACCATTGCCAGTCTCCATCCATGAGATCACATCCTCATAGAAAGCTTCAATCTCAGCGTCGGTACCAGTGTTGGGCGCGAACTGCCAGGTCAAACCCGCATCAACACTTCCCGTTCAACGCGCGGATTCCAAGGAAAGGACGCGGCATACCTCAGTAATCCAGATCGGGAGCCCAAACATGGTGCTCATACTCGTGAAGTAGTTCTTAAAGTACGCCGTGTTACTCGGGACATCATACCAATGCGCTGCAATCGCATCGATATGGCACGTCGAGCAGTTCCCGATGAACTCCTTCATCCACGTCACCCCCATTGGCGCTCCGCCGTTCGAGATGGCGGGAGAGATGAGTTTCGCTTTCCCGTAGAAGGGCTCCATGTTCGCTTTCCAGAGCGTGGCGGCTTCGGAGGCGGTCAGGTTTGCTTGATAGGGGTAGTCGGGTTCGTTGAACCTTCTCGCCAGGGAGAGGTCAGAACACGTTTTTACAGCGCGGTATGTACAGGAAACTAACTCACCCGAGAAGTGCAGTAGCGCCAGCATCAATACCGGCCTGCGCGTTGCTACTCCATCCCTCCGTGCTGTTTCCCCAGCTATCCACATTTCCCCCTCTCAGCACACAACAACACGACATCCAACACCACGCGACGGCAACGCGAGCACTCACAGCATCGGGACGTATTCCACTCCCTCCGTGAGCGTGCCAGTCGAAGTATCCTGAGCAGCAGCCCAGTTGTAAACCCACGAGATGGAGTCCCCGAACGCGTCCGTGAGCGAGGCCGTGTTGTAGCCCAAGCCTTTCTTCGTGGAGGTGCCGCTGCGAATGAGTAGAAGGTTAGGTAGGTAGCTGACGCTGGAGAGGAAAAGTCAAGAGGTCACGGACGATGCGGTGCTGGTCGAGGCGGGTGCTGAAGTGGTTGTGGAAGAAGTCTTCGCGACGGAGGTGGTGCTCGACTTGGCGGTTGTCGTGCTGAAGCCAAGGCCCACGTCAGCATGGAACGCGTGGCCTTGAAGAGCAGACTCACGTCTTTGTCGTGGTGGTAACCTTGGTAGTCTGAGCAGCGGTGGTCGAGGTAGTAGTCGACTTAGTTGAAGAAGAGCGAGTCGAAGTGGAGGAGGAAGTGACAACCGCACTCGAGGACGAGGCAGCAGCCGAAGTTGACTTTGACGTGGACGTGGCGCCGGCTCGAGAGGTCGAGGACGAACGAACGTGCGAGCGCGAGCGGGTAGTGCTGTTGTCCTTAACCACAGAAGAAGTCCGCAGAGTTGAAGTAGTGGCAGTCTTCTGAACAGTCGTGACGACGGCGTCCGACGAAGCTGCTCCGACGGAGGAAGACGTCGCCGTGCGGGACCCGGCGAAAGAACTGGTCGTCTCCTAAAGAAAATGGAAAAACTCAGTCTTGAGACCTCAACCTCGAAAACTCTGTCCAAACTCACAGAGGAAATCCCCTTGGCCTCCAAAACCTTCTTGAGCGTCGCAAGGCCCCTCGTCAAAGCACCCTCCGCGACCGAAATCTCCCTCGCAAACTCCTTCATCTCGCCCTTGATCTTCTCCTCCTCCTTCTTGCCACCAACACTCTTGAGCTGCTTCCTAAAACTCGAGTACGCAGCCTTCTCCTGCGCGAGCTTGGCTTCGAGTCGGGTGATGTTGGCTTCAAAGACCGCCAACGTGGCGTTGCTCCAGTTCGCGTAGTCCGTCGTCGTGCTCGCGAGACTCGCGGTCGCGTTCTGTGCAGAAAAGGCAGGGAGAGCGGCAGAGAGGATGGTGAGAGCGAGGAAAAGTTTCATGCTTGGGTTTTGTGGGTCGGTGCGGGAACCGAGGGGAAAAGGAAGGGAAAAAAGGAGAGAAGACGAGAGTTGGGCTGCCGGCGCTCGGGAGACGAGAAGACGATCTCTAGGATCGACAAGTGTTGAAAGGTTGACAAAGTGAAGGAAAGGAAGCGAAGAGGGAGGTGTCAGAAATGCCAGGTGAAGCCGAGATAGGAGATGGACGGCTGGAAGAGGCCTGAGACGCGTTTCAGCTCCCAGCAGGAGGACTGAGAGTTCGGAGTTGGCGCCGATGGAAACGTGTGACCGAAAGGGGACGCCGAAAGAGCATGGAACGATTGAAGATGCTGATGTATGCTGCTGAGTGCGATGATGTATAATTGAACAGCAAGACGTCGACATGTCTCTCTTCATTCGCCTCCTCAACGCACCGTCGCCGCCGGCCCTCCCGACGACTTTCTCTGGCCCCACTTGCCCCTCCCGGAGTTGCTTCTCGACAAAGACGGTCTCGACGTCGTTGAAGTCTTCATCTTCGCCGCCGCCGAAACAAGATCCTGTAATCGCACCATCTCCAGTTAGCTCGCCCCACCCAAAAGCACCGCAAGGAAAACGCACCTGAATCATGCCATTATACGTCTCCGTATCCCCCGTCTCCTTCTCCCTCATCAACAGCGCATGCGTCAACAGTCCCGACGCATCGATGCTAATCTTCTCCAACTCCTCCTTCAACGCCTTGAGCTTTGCCAAGCTATACAGCGTCAAATCCCCCTCGCCCAACGCGCAGATCTCGGCTGCCCGCTTGCGGTCCAGAGGCGGCGGGATGCTGGCGTTTTTCCGGCGGATTTCTGCCTGTGTTGGTGTTGAGGAGCGGGAGGGAGCAGGGGAGGAGGAGAAGGGGAGGGGGGAGGCGGTGCGGGCGGGTGCGGAGGCGGAGAAGGAGCTGCCGGTTGGTGAGGAGGTGCGGGATGGGTTCGAGGTGATTACTAGTGGTACGAGGGGTTTCGCGTCTGCGGACTGTTGCACGAGAGAGGCTGGGTTAGCAGGAGTTGGAGGAAAATGTGGTGAGAGAGGCGTACGTCGTCGAGGTTGACTGGGATGCCTAGCGAGACGAGTGCCTCCTTCCGGACTTTGGAGCGCCGCCAGTCGAGCGGCTTGAGAGCCGGTAACGAGGACAGCGTCGTCAACAATGACCTCCTGTACGCCAGCACCAAACACGCGCATTAGCTCCCTACTCCGACCGTCCGAGAAACGCAAAGCAAAAGCACGCACGAAGACTCCGTCACGAGGACCTGCCCGATCCCATCCACCTGTCTCTCCGGCTCGTCCGACAGGACCTCATCCGCAACGGGATAGACAGACGCAAAGAAGCTCGCGAGCTGGGGTGCCAACGCGCTCCTCGTGGGCGTGGAGAGGTCGACCTGAAGCGGGGGAACGTACGACGTCGACGCGACGGGGACTGGCACTGGCACCTCCTCGAACGCCGAAGCGGCGACGGGTGCCCCACCGAACGCGTCGTCGTCGCCGCCAAAGTCGCCAAAGTCGTCGTCGTCTGCTCCTGCGGCCCCGGGCTCGCCAAAGTCGTCAAACTCGTCGTCGAACCCGTCGTTGACTGTTGCTGCTGCTGGCTCGTCATCAAAGTCGTCCATCGGTGGGCCTTCGTGAGCTGACGAGACGGCGCTGAAGGACGGCGAGGCGATCATCGTCGTCGGTGGTGGTGGGGATGCAGGGGGAAGGGGTTCGGGCACGGGCTCGTCGTCAACGCTGGCCGGCGCTGGCTCCTCGTCTGGTGGAGGTGCCTCCCCTGACGCCGGTTCCTCCTCGTCCTCCTCCGTGTCCTCCTCGACCTGCTTGCTCTTGTTCTTCTTCTTCTTCTTTTTCTTCTTCTTCTTGTCCTGCTGCTGCTCGCCCTCCTCGACCGTGTCTACCTCGTGCTCTGGCTCAGGCTCCGGCAGCTTGGGTTCCTCCGCCGGTGGAGGCACGCCCATGTCCCCCGCATCATCCCACCCGCCTCCGGGACTCTCGTCAAAGTCGAGCATGGGCGACGTGAGCTCGTCGTCTGCTACTGGTGGCAGGGGAGTAGCATGAGGCGACGGGCTAGGGTTGCCCCAAGGGTTGTCGGTGTCGTCGTCCATCGCTTGACGTCGCGTGAGCGTCCGAGGCGACCGAGGGTGAGCGAGACTGGTGAGATTAACCGAGAGTGTCTAGGGTATGTCTGGTGGTGCTTGTGAGTTGAGCTGGAAGGTGTAGATAGTTGTGCGGGCGGGTCGACACGTCGCGTCGAGGTTGTGGTGCGAGCGCAAGCGGAGGGCTTCGCGCTTGTCCGGCGGCGCGCGCTACTCTTGACCTTGATCCACACCCGACGCTTTCGCGTAAACGATCTCTATACATTTGACTGCTTTCTGGGACCTAGCTTTGAGTTAGGTATAGAAAGTGTGCTTCAAGGTGAGACCGCTTCTCCCGACTGGGCCACGTCACTACAAATGACTCAACCTTATCGCTCCGTTCCAGCGCGCGCTTCTTCACGTAGTTCTATTCTGTGTCTAACTTCAGCTACCTAAATCTCTACCTATTTCCTTGGTCTTACCATGGCAATCAGGTCAGTGCCTTTCCCCCCTCTTCCCCGCCGACTTCCAGCACACCCAAACCCCCTTCCCTCCCTAGCAGCACCCTTCTGACCCTTCCAACACTTCTCACCCCTCCCGAATACCTCTCTTCGATCCCCTCCCTCTCTCACCTCATCTTCCACTGCGTGAACTCCGGCTCCTCCATCAACTTTCTCCTCCCCTTCTCCCCCTCCCAAGGCTCCGACTTCTGGTCGAGCCTCATCCCCGACGTAGAGAGCGGGAAGCGCAAAGTGTTTGTCGTTAAAACAGCTTCAGGAGAGGAAGAAGAGGAGGTGGTGGTAGGGTGCGTGGTGCTGTACTTGGTGCAGACGCCGAATGGACGGCATCGAGGCGAGGTGGGCAAGTTGCTCGTCGATTCGCGGTACCGCCGACGGTGAGGTCTCACAGCCCCTTTCTTCAAATCCTCTCTCACTGACAAAAATCGATGCTAGAGGGATCGCAAGAGCTTTAATGGAAGCCTTGGAACTTGAAGCGCGGAAGGAGAAGCGCACGCTCCTCGTTCGTCCCTTCCATCCCCTTGTCGCCTTCTTCCCTCAGCCTCACGGGCTCTATTTCTTCCAGTGGCTCGATACAGAAAAGGACTCGCCGGCAGAAAAGATGTACCCTCTCTTCGGCTACTCCCTCGTGAGCCTACTTTTCCAAGGTCTCCCTCCCCACTCACTTAGCCACGTCGCTCTCGTTTTCGTAGGTCGGGTCGATGCCGAATTTCGCGCTGACGCCGGATGGGAGCAAGTTGGCGACCACGACCATCTTCTACAAAATTTTAGAGTAGATGTCGACGTTCAAGACCGATGGCCCCTGAGAACAGAAGCTGTCCCTCACAACAACGATTGTTCAAGGAAAGAAGGGGGCGCGAGACACACGTGGTCTGCTCAAAACATGATTTCACAGCGATTAAGCAAGACTTGTATTGACAAAGAAAAAAGACTGTACAATGTAGAGAAAACACTAGTTAAACTGTTTAATAAAGACTTCACTTCTGGCGCACAGCGTCCCGCCATTTCCTTTCGCCTCCTCTTTTCCCTTTTTTACTTGCCGACGTTCTCCAACAACGCGGCCTGGGTCGCCATGTTCTGACCGTCCTGTCCGACCAAGTTCCTGTTTGCGTATGGAAGCATTAGCAAGCCTGGAAGCGGTTGTCGAGGGAGTGAAATTCTGACGAACATGGGCACGAAGATGACCTTGCTGCCGGCGTTCTTGGCCATCGCTTGGAGACTCTCGAGCTGACGGATCTGGATGGCCGCAGGCGAGCTCAAGATGTCAGCGGCTGGGAAAGGAAAAGAAGAATTGTGTCAGCCCAGTTGTCTCTTCCACTTGGAGTCTTTGAAGTGCGACTTTGAGGAGGCCACGCAGGTACGTACCTTCACGCATCAACTTGGCGGCATCGACTTCGGCACGAGCGGCGATGACCTTGGATTCTCCGATCCTGCGCTGCTGTGCGGCCGAAGACAGCGACTGCTCGAGCTCTGGCGAGAAGACGACGTCCTTCAAGAGGAGGGCTGTAAAATCACGGCGTCAGCCTGTTGATCCTCTCCTTCTCTCATGTCAGCGGACGTACCTTCGATCGAGACTCCCCACTTCTCACTGACGCCTGTTTTCCAAGCAAAGACGATCAGTGCCCATCGCAAGCACCTTAGAAGCAAGCCTGGACGAACCCTCGACGATCTCCTCAATCTCGGTCGCGACGGCCTCACGGTCGGTCAGGATGGACTGGAGCGTCCTCGCTCCAACGACGTGTCGGAGGGTGGTCAAGGCACGCTCGACGAGCGCGAGACGGACGTCGCTGAT
>JALBUQ010000163.1:0-46609 GCA_024364755.1 Pseudohyphozyma bogoriensis
CCTCCCCCCCCCCTCCCTTCCTTCCCTCCCCATCTCCCCTCCCTCCGTCCTCTCCCTCGTTATAGCACCATCAACAACTACTGCCTCAACGACGACGCCGACAACGACGACTGGGCCGCCGACGGAATCTTCCCTCCACGTGTCAACGCGAGGTACGCTCATCAAGCGGCCGAGCGCGAGAGGGAGAGGGAGTTGGAGGCGTTGGACTTGATGACGAGGGGAGAGTATAGGCCGGCGATGGATAGGTACCTGCCCGCTGATGAGGCCGTTTATTGGCACAAGGAACAGAGGAGGAGAGCCGGGTCGCGTTGGTGAGAGGGAGGACGATTAACGTCGACGTGGGTGAAATGTTGGGCTTGGTTCCCGAGGGCAAAACGGGTCGAATTTTGGTGTGATTGTTTTTTCGGTGTAGCATATGCGGATTAGGCTTGTGATTGTGGTTATGAGACTCCGAACCTGAGCTGTCCTTTGCGTTTCCTTTCGGTTATCGTGAGCGCGTGGTGGTCGCAAGGAACGAAGCTGCAAGCGAGGAAACGTTTGAGGTGCCTATCCATCAATCACTCCATGCCAAACATAAGTAGCTAATTTAAATCCAATTGATAGTTCAGTAGACAAGGCTCGCTACAAAGCACGAGTTGTGTCCTCCCCTTGCTCGACGACGTGTGCTCAGAGAACGGTTCATGCTCTCCCTCCATGTGAGTAAGGATGAGACCACCTTCACTTCACACCTACTGGAAGTTCAAAAATAGATTTACTCTCTGAGGCCCTTTCGGTCTAGTGAGGTCAGGAAAAAGAAACAGGTGGGTCACCCTTCTGCGGCTCGCACCTTTTCATCGCAAGAACGGGCGCCGGACAGTCAGCGAGGAAACGATTCTGCTGTGTCTGCGCTCCGGCGTTAGTCCTTTAATAGGAGATCATGGATCTCATGGCTTTTGTATTTTGTGAAGCTGAGAGCACTGGTGGGAGGGAGCATGGAGAGCAGCAATTGAGCGGAGAGGGGAGGTCGGCTACCTACAGCAGCGGACCATCGCCATCTCCCTTGATCGGCGGCATTCGTAGTAAACTCACGTACGTCTGGATCTTTGGAGAGAGTCGCTCGGATTCGTTGCTGTCACGACGAATACAGGAGGCGACCCCGACCCGCCGCCGCAAGGACCGCAGGTTTTCATCGCAAACCGGCGCCGGACCAGAAGCGAGGAAACGCTTTCATGAAGGCGTTCTGTCCGCTTTGCTCAGATGTGACACTCTTCTGCTAAATCATGAGGGTCTGGAAGTGGGGTTTCGAGGATGTTCTGCTGAAGATCTCACCAGCAGCAGCCAGCACGAAGGTGAACCTCCTGCTTACGCCTGGGAAACGAAGGCGACTCGAGCCACACCGCTCACGGTCCTCGTATGGTGACCAGGCATCAGGCAAAGATGAGATACTGCAAGTATAGCTGTGTATTACTGCGTGGTTCTGAAGTCCGATCCTCAGAAGCTTTTCCACATTCACGAGACGAACAAGGTTCACCGGCGCAGACTCGGCCGACCACTGGGACTACCGGGTACCGGGCTGACGTGGCCTAATTCTTCCTTCCTCGCTCGGTGGGATCGGCGCTAGCGGCAGGTACACCACCAAGGTGAGACAAGTTTTCACTAAACTCCGCTCCGCTTCTCCCGTTCTTTTTGACGATCCCTGAAGGCCAAGGTTTCGGGAGGTCAAAGGGAAGGGCTCACCGCGCCTTTTTGTTCGGGGCGCGTCCAGGGCCAACTTGGTTGTTCGCAATCGCGTGCTGACTCCCGTTCAACAGACGGTTGAGTTGAATGAGGGAAGCGGATTGAATTGGTACCAAACTGTGACATTCTCTTCTTGCTCCTTTCTTCCTCCTTGACCTCCTCCGCATCAAACACTCGCACGCACGCACGTCCGTCAGTCCGCCGCACTCCGCCGCCGTCCGTCCAGACCAGACCAGACCACACGGCAGAGCAGAGCATCGGGTTGTCGCCACCCCCGCGTCTCAGGGCCAGACCTTTGACTCTGAGCACTGAACTCTGCGTTCCCTTCACTCGTCAGTGGCCCCGAGGCAAGCACAACTAAACACTTACGCTCGGTCGCCCGGCTGCCCCGGGAGCGCGCAAAGGGGGGGTTGCGGAGGAGGAGGTCTGTGTACAAACAAAAACCCACACACAGCAGGGCGTCTCTCCGAGCTGTTCGACCGAGCGAACGCTCGCTCCTCTTCCGCTCCATTACGACGCACGCCCGACCCACACTCCGCCTTCTCCTTTCCACCTCTCGCCCGCTCCCGTCCCCTCGACTTTTCTCTATTTTTCTCTCTCGATTGACCGCGACGCGAGGCAACGATGGGCTGCGGCAGTTCTTCACCTATGGATGATCCAGTGGCGGCGGAGAGGACCGCCAAGATTGATGCTGCTCTCAAGAGGGATGGAGCCGAGATGAGGTGCGTCCCCGGCGGGCTGCTCTTTGCTCGAGTTTCAGCGCCTCGCGTTGCGCCGCAGTGTTTCATTTCGCAACAAGCTGTGCTGACAACGAGGGGGTTCGCAGGAAGGAGGTGAAGATTTTGTTTCCGGGTGCTGGAGAGAGTGGCAAGTCGACGGTGATCAAGCAGATGTGCATCCTGAATAAAGGTGCGTTTGCGGTGAACCTGCTGCTCGTGGCTGCCTCTGCACGGCTCGCGACGGATGAGCACTAACGCCTGCCTGCCTGCCACTCTCTCCCCTCAGGCCCTTACTCGCAAGATGAAAGAAAGTGTGTCTATTTCTACACCTCAAATGCGCATGTCCTCACCCGTGCCCTCTTTCTGCGGCGCTCAGCGAGATGAAGGAGGTGCGTTCCCTTCCACAACCACGTCACCCCCCCGCCCTTTTTTAAACCCCATCTCTACAGGTGATCCTCTCCAACGCGGTACAATCAATGCAAGCCGTAATAAACGGCTTCGAAATCGTCGAGATCCCCCTCCCCGCCCATCTCCAGATCTTCGCCAACTATCTCCTCGAACTGGGCGAGAACCCGCACGTGACGGACGAATATGGCGATATGGAGGTCGACCCGGCTAGAGCGATCAAGGAGCTGTGGGCGGCGAGGGAGACGAAGGAGTGCGTGTTGAGGTCACATAAATATCAATTGAACGATTCGGCGTCGTAGTGAGTAGTCGTTTGCTTTCTTTTTCTCCTGCCCTCGCGCGAGGAAGGTTTCCCTTTGTTGTCGAGGAACGCCGACGGTTGACGGGGGGACCTGATTCTGGGCAACAGCTACTTCGACTCGATCGACCGGCTATCACAAGTGAGCGAGCAACTTTCTAGGCTTTTCGAGTCAAATCTAATCATCTTTTCTTTGGCAGCCAAAGTACGTGCCGACAGAGCAGGACGTCTTGCGGGCGCGAATCAAGTCGACGGGGATCGCCGAGGTCAAGGTCAAGGTGAACCAGCTCAACTACCGGCTATTCGATGTCGGAGGTCAAAGGAGCGAGAGGAAGAAATGGGTACATTGCTTCGAGAACGTCAATGTCCTGATCTTCGTCGTCGCCATCTCTGGTACGTTCGTTCCCTCGCAAGCTCCCTCAACCGCTCACTAATCCTTCTTCGCCTCCACAGAATACAACCAAATGCTTTACGAGGTCAGACTAACCCCTTTCCCCTCTCACCTTCCCGCCCTCACTGACGCATCTCGACTTGACCTTGGCCAGGACGAGATGGTCTCCCGAATGACCGAGAGCGAGACGCTGTGGGACTCGATTTCCAACTCGCGGTGGTTCAAACGCACGACCATCATCCTGTTCCTGAACAAGATCGATATCTTCCGTGCGTTCCCTTTGACTTTCGCTGGCTTTTCCATCGCGAGGGTGCTGACCAGTGTGGCCCCACCCGTTTCCTCTTTTCTTTCGCGCGAAAACAGAGGCGAAGCTCCCGATGTACAAGTTCTCGGACTTCAACCCGGATTACAAGGGTACGTCCGGATCCCGTTAAATACATGACATATCCCCATGCTGACCTCTATTTTCCTAACCCAGGACCCAACACATACGCCGACACGACGGCGTTCATCGTCGACCGGTTCAAAGGGTTCTACCGCAGCGCGGACAAGCCTTTGTTCGTCCACTTGACGTGTGCGACGGATACGGCGACCTTGAAGGTAGTGCTTATGGCTGTCTCGGAGACGGTGAGTTCTTGCATCTTCGGAGATCCCCTGGGCGACGAGCTGATGAGAGAAACGCGCGACGCAGATCCTGGCCGAGAGTCTGAATAGCATGGGACTGATCTAGAGAGAAGGACGGGTGACATATTGGGTGTATTGTACTATCATCGCACATCTGTTTATAAAGGCTTTTTACAAGGGCGAAAGGAGCTGGAGAGTGTTTATTGTAGGGCTCTGATTGAACCCCAGGTTTCTCGTTCATCGCCTGTTGACGGCATTCCCGGATTTGATGAACAAGGTCCAGCAGATACCGGCACCTGATGGAGAAAGAAGTACATTAGTTTTTGCTGTCAGTAGAATTGGGGAGATTCCAGTGAGGTCCGGAGGGACGCACTGATGTTGAAAGCGAGACTACGGAGCGGCGACACGTTCTCCTTCGTTACGCGGATGTAAATGTACTGCAGGACCCGCCACCATCAGCGAGGGCATGAGCGACCAAAATGAAAGCCAACACATACGTTATAAGCCACTCGACTGATCACGTACGCCAGCGCCAGTTTGTTGAGCACTCCTGCCCCCAGCCCACTCACGTTGCCCGCCACGACGGCGGCACAATACACGGGCAGCGACTCGAAGCCGTTCGCGCTGGCCGCTTCGGCTCGGAGGTACTTTGCTACTGTCTAAAGTATTTCCTTTTTCTGAATTAGTTTTGATGGGGATTGGTGGTCGCAATGGATTGCAGGAGGGACGCACCGGAGTCTGTTTCTCGAGCGAGCGGGCTTTGACGATGTACTCGCGCGGGTGGAGCGCTTCGAATGGCGGCAGGTCCTTGCTTGTGTGGGTTAGGTAGATAGCATACCAATGCGGCACGATCTGGGCTCCAGTAGGGAGGGGGGTCAGGATCAACACACGTGGTTGGGGCGAGGAAGGGGTGGAGCTCACGCCGAGCATGTACACGACTGGAATCGAGTAGTACGAGTAGTTGGTGATGTTCATTCTGAAGATTGGATGTACTGGAGTATGGACAGAAGAGCAGAGGGAAGAAGAGAAAAAGCTTGCCCAGTAATGCGACTTTTGAGCTGCCTTCTCCGAATGTCCGGTCCTCCGAAGCCTGCGCACCGCACGTCATTCCGAAAGCGGATGTAGTCCACGGACTTGGGGGGAGTCTCGTCCTGAGGAGCGTGAACATAGACTATTCGATTCATGACATCTACAGAAGGAAGGTTCCTTCAGATCCAAGCAAGCTGGCAGTCGACGGGCAAGCTGGATCCGCCGTGACGGGTCCGTCGAAGAGACAGCCGACGTGTCCTCAGTTCCTCTTCACCTCGCTTCCCTCCATCAGTATTCACATCGCCGACGATCACAAAAGCACAGAACAAACTAATTCATCTGAAATTCTTGAATTCACAACCCTCCATCGTCCCCATCCCACCTTTCTACACCTTCCCTCCTCCACTCTTCTGCTTCAGCTCCTCCCCCTTCCCCTTCGCCTTGCCTCCCACCTCCTTCGCCTTGCTAATAAACGGGTGCTCGTCCTTGAGGTTATGCGGTTCCCCCTGCTCGGGCTTCGTGGTGTCCTTCGCTTTGTTGACGACACTTTCGGCCGCTTCGATCCCCTTCAGAGCGGCGGCTCCCGCGGCTTGGTTCACCTGTGAGAGGCAGTTGGTCAGAAAGACGTGAGAGAAGAGATGGAAGAGGACGACGAACGGTCTGGGCAGCATCCTTGACCGTCTCAGTGGCGGTCTTTGGGCGCAAGCTCGTGCTCGCGAAGGAGCGGACGCTGGTGCGGGGAACGACGGTGCGCGAGAGGGTTCGGAGGGTTGAGGTGTACATCGTTTGATTGGCTGGTTAGTTGAAGATGTAGATAAAGTATAGAAAGAGAGAGAAGTAGCTGCTTCGTCGCGAGAGAAAGATTCGCAAGTGGGAAGTGACGTCGGGCCGCCACGCGCACGCTTGACGCGTCGCCTCCAAGGCGGCGCACCACACTCCACTCCTCTCTACACGTGTCCTCGCTGCCTCAGAGGGGCACAATAGAGCTCGCACACAGTTGTGTAAACAGCAGTCTGAAGCAGCCTGCCTTGCTTTGGTCTAGAACAGCCAGCCTATTCTCCAGCCAACCCCTCCGACGCACACTCTCGTGGCATGAACACATTTCACTCTACGACCTCCTCTACGACTCACAGCTCCATCGACACTTCCCCCTCTTTCTCCCGCAACACCTCCTTCTCCAACGCCCCCAAAAACCTTTCTTGCAACCCGTCCAAAGCCCTCCCAATGAAAATCAGCTTCGGCGACATCCCCCCTCCCTCAACCTCCCCTTCCAACCCACTCGGCACCTCCCTAACCTCAAACAGCTCTCTCACACCTTGTACGATCCAAGTCTTTCCCTCCACAGTCCGAACGAACGCTTTCGTGCGAAGAATGTCGAGCTCGTTCGTGGTGGACGTCGAGGAATCGTTCCAGAGGAGGGAGGTCAGGACTGTTTCGAATGATCGGAGGGAGAGGAGGACGGGAGGGAGACGGATGGTGATGGATGTGATGTCGTTTTTGTGTGGTGAGGGTCGGGTGGTGGTGGTGGGAGGATGGTCATGGGAGGAATGGTCATGGGAGGGCGAGTCGCAACATAGTGCTGCTGTTTGAGCCGTCATGTCGGAGATCGAAGTGGAGGAGGAGGTGGTCGTCGGCTCTTGTGAGAACACTTTGAGGGACTCGGCGGCGACGGGGCGGGAAGGGAAGGCGTAGATGTTGAGGTCGAGGATTTTCGAGAGGTCGACAACGGATCGCGTTGTTTGGTGGATCAAGGCGGTCGAGTTGATTTTTCTGTAGGATAAGTAGATGTGGGGTTAGTTGAGGGGTGTGGTGCATCTGAATGGCTGAGACCCCGACTTTATCGAGTCCTCGAGCGAGGCCACGGTGGTCGGAGGCTTGATGAGGTCCATCTTGTTGAGGAGCACGACGTCGGCGCAGGCTATCTGTCTGTTGACAAAGAATGTATCAATAGAAGCTCATTCAGATCAATGAGATTATGCCTCACCTCTGAGCCTCGTTGTACTCTCCCTCAGGCCTCGGTTCCGCGATTTGCTGACAGTGGCGTCACGTCCTCGTCAGCGACGACAGCCCTACCCATGGAAGACGGCAGCCACGACACGCACCTTTTCGAACCCAACAGCATCCACCACAGTCACCACAGCATCCAGCACAATGTCTGTCCACCCCTCCGTCGCATCAGCGACCTCTCTTCTTCCCAGTGGCGTCCTCGTCCCAAGCAGCACAAACTCACCAATACACAACGCCGGTTCCTCCCAGAACGCTTCCAGGATCGGCGCAGGGTCTGCGAGACCAGTAGTCTCGAGAATGATCTGGTCGAAGCGGCCCTTCTTCTGCATGAGGGACTGGATCGCGAGCATCCCCGTGTCGCGGACGGAGCAGCAGAGGCACCCGTTGTTCATCTCGAGCCATTCCTCGACTTGCGAGTCTTCGGTGGCAACTGAGATGGATTTCGCTGGGTTTACATTGGGTGGATTTAGCTGGATGATGCGAGTGGAGGAAGCAGGAGAAACTGAAGAGCGGCGCACCTTCAACGTCACCTGCGTCGCCAAACTCGTTCATGATTACGGCGATCCTTCGCCCATGCTGAGTTTTGAGGATGTAGTCTAGTAGTGTCGATTTCCCAGCACCAAGGTACCCCGTGAGGATCGTGAGCGGCACCTTGTCGGGCGCGGCCGTGAGCTGGCTTTTGGGCGCGTTCTAGTCAGCTTTTTCTCTGTAGTTTTGCACGTATGCTCCGATATAGAGACTAACGGAGGCTCGTCATCCGAATCGTAATCTTCTCGCATGTTCGTGCAACTTGTGGTCAGCGCGAGACTTTGCTCAGCGTTGCTCGAGTAAACCCCCCGCGCCGGCCAGCAAGGGCCACTCTGGCGCGTTGCCAAAGCGGGCGAGGCGGACGAGGCGATGTCAGCGCGCGGTCGGCGGCGATTATTTCTGCTGCAGATTCTCTCGTTCCGCTCTTTCCTTCGTTCCAATTACTTGTACACACATCTTCGAACAAGAAGCCCACCATCCCACGCATCAACCCCCTCGCCTTCCTCGCCGCCGTACTCGTTCTCGCTTGCGCAATCTTCTTCGTCCACACCCCGCACTCTCAAACATTAACAACAACAACAACGATGCCATTCCCTTCCGGAGGAAAAGTCGCCACTCCTGCTTCTCCATTCAAGATCACTCCTCGCAAAGCTGCGGCCAGGGGTCATGCCAACCACGGCTGGCTCAAGACCTACCACACGTTTTCTTGTCAGTCGTCGCCGGCTTTCACTTCACAGTGGCGTACACTAACTCAAATGCTTCTTCGTTCACTCTGTCCACAGTCGCCAACTACCAAGAAGCCAAGTTTGATCAATTCGCCTCTCTCCGCGTCATCAACGAGGACCGCGTCGAGCCTGGCGAAGGTTTCGGCCTGCACCACCACCGCGACTTTGAGATCTGGTCCTACATCGTCTCGGGCGAACTCGAGCACAAGGACTCGCTCGGCAACACGGAGATCATGAAGCGCGGCGAGATCCAGATGGTGCGTTCCCCTTTTCTCCTTTTTCGACAGCGGCGAGAGAGCTGACGTGTTTTTGCTTTCGTGCGCATCGCAGACCTCGACAGGCTCCGGTATCTCCCACTCGGAATACAACCGAAACCCCAAGACCCCCGTCCACTTCCTCCAAATCTGGGGCCTCCCAAAACAACGCGGCCTGTCCCCAAAGTACTACAACAGAAAGTTCTCGTGCGTCGCCCCTTCCTTCCATTTCCTCCCTCCCCACTTCCTCCCTAACTAACACTCTCCTTCCACGTGCGCAGTGACGAAGAGAAGCGCGACAAGCTCGTCAAAGTCGTCGCGCCCGTCAACACCGAAGGCGTGCACAACGGGAGGAACACCACCGGTCCCGCACCCGTCCATTCCGCCATCACCATGTTCGCTTCCATCCTCTCCCCGAAAACCTCCGTCACCCACACGTTCTTCAAGACGACTACGAAGGCCTACCTCCACAACATCATGGTCTCTGGATATAGGAGTCCGTCGACGCCCGCGAACGAGAAGTTTGAGGATGGGGGCGCGAGGATTCGGTTGAACAATGGGTTGATACTCGAGGAGGGCGATGGTGCGTTCGTGGAGATCACGAAGGGCGAGGCGAATGAGTTTTTGGTCGAGAATGTTGGGACGAAGGACGCAGAGTGGATCCTGTTCGAGCTTGAGTAGATCTAGACACGTGTAGCAAGCCCTTCCCTTTGCATAATCCACCTATTAGTGGCTAGTCAACAACATTCAATGAGAGAAGGTTGAGCTTGAGAGAAAAACTTCTAATGCAAACATCTAACAACACTTCAAAAGTATCGATACAGTCGTCCAACTGTGTATCCACATGCGGCAACCACTCTAACCGTGCTCAACAAACTGCCACAGAATGCTCCTCACCAAGCCCGACAACATCTTCGGCTCGTGCTCGTATGTACTCATCACCATCGCCATGCCCACACTGCGAGTCCGCATTCCGGTCAGTTCAGCTAGTTTGCAGAGCAGAGGAGGATGGAGATGGGGAACGCACCTCGCCAACAGGACCTCCCCACCAGGAATCAACGGGACCCAAGCCCTCGCCCTCAAAACTCCCCACAGACTCTCAAGCGCCCGAGGGAGAACATACATCGCCAATTCGCCTCTTCTCTTCTTCTCTTCAATGAAGAGCGTGAGCATCGTCGAGAAGCCTGCGTGTCGGGCGTCAGCTTTCCATTCGTCAATGAAAGTGCGAAGCGAGCGGGACATACCGACACCCCAGTAGTAGAGCTTGTGTAGCAGTACTTTCTCCAGAAGCCATTGCGGGACCTTGCCTTGCAGGAAGTAGTAGACGTTGCGCTGGCTGCAGACGAGGCCTTGGAAGAGGACGACGAAGGAGGCGAGGAAGGAGCACGACCTCAAGGTGCCGAAGATCGACTTCTTGAGAACTTTTATCGGACTGGAAGCAGCGTGTCAACCACACCTCTTACTCAAACTGGCAGAAAAAGAAGAACTTACGCCTTGCGGAACGCCCTGTGCCGAAGGAGAATCGGTGGGATGACGTGTCTACAAAGCAAGCACCCCGTCAGCACAAAACATCCCCTAAACCCAGCGAAGAAGACTCACAAAGCGCCATAAACCGGGAACATCAACCTAAACACGGACTGCCACCTATCCACCGCCACCCATCTACAGTTCTCAATCCACGGATGCACGACCTCGCACGGCGCAAACCTATCGCCAAAGTCCCCCGCCTCGCCCCTCGCAGCGTACGCCTCAATGAGCGTCGCGTTGAGCGACGTAGGCTTCTTCTTCCACGTAAGAGCCTGTCGAGCGATCACGGGATCGAATTCGCCGTGGCGCGTGGTCGAGAGGTTGACGGGGAGACAAGGTGGGCAGACGCCGGAGGCGTTGGTGATGAATTTCCGGTAGCCGGGGGCGAGGGTGTCGGGCGCCATGAGCCACGCGTACATCTGTGGTGAGGATGGAGTGAGGGAGGGAGAGGGAGGGGGTAGAGGAGGAACACGTACGATTTGGCCGCATGCGGCGCCGAACAAGAGAGCGTCGCCATTTGGGATGTTGACGTATCCGAGCTTGTGTGCGATGTTGTAGTTTCCTTGAAGTCCACTGCGGATTCTCATACGTCAACGGATCATTCCTTGAAATGGTAAGACTAGCAACGCACCGAACCAACAGCTGTTGACTGATGGTGACACGACGACTCGGCTTCTCGGCCCACACCGCCATTCCTGACACTCCTCCGGCCAGCGCAGCGTGCCAGATCTCCGTCCGACCAAACCCTTTTGGCCCAGGATTGAAGAGACGAAGGAAGTGGAGACACCATTTGCTGGAGCAGACGGAAAGGAGGAAGGTGGCGGTGAGCGTCAGCGGAGGCGAGTGGTGTGAGAAGAAAGGCAACCAATCGAAACAGCAGAAGGATGAGAAACGCTCAAACTCACTATAGGAAGGTGAATGCTCCCATCATGGTTCCGAACCGGACCGCATCGTGACCAAACAAGGCGCGTATAATGGCCTTACTAGCAATCCCCCTGTGCCGCACTTACAGTCAGCACCTCCTCAGCGGTTCCGACCCTTCGAAGAGCGCACCTCTTCTTTGTGATCCTCAAAGACACCACGACGAGGTTGACGCCAGCACGAAGACCCCAGCCAAGCAAGAACGATCCTGACGTACGCGCGAAGCAGCAAATCAGCTCTCGCTCCTCGACCTTCGCCTCCGAACAAAGCTGCTCCGAAAAAGCCAAAACAGAGACGTACGAGCACCACCAGACAAAGCATAGTTGAGCAGCTCGTCCAAGTTCCTCGGCCTATATCTCCTCGCCGTCGGTTCGCGTCCACCCTTCCTCCAAACAGCTCCTCCGATCTGCCTCGCCTCAATCTCGCGCAACGACTTGAACGACAAGTTCCGCTTCATCGTCGAGTAGCTCTCTGATAGTCTGCAGAGTTCGAGGGCGGCCAGGGTCAGCAACCCAAGCACGCGTGGTGCGTCTTCTCCCCCCAACACAACACCATCCACGAGCTGAGGAGTCTCGGCGGGGACTTACGTCGGCGTCAACAGCCCTGCTTCTGGCGATTCTTCCCTACTTGAATCTAGCGAAGTCATCGTCGCTTCGAACCTCGCCTGTCGAGGTCCAGTTTCAGTCAGTTCCCGCTCGAGGACGAAACGCTCCGCCCCCCGCGCGCGTGTCCACCAAGCACAACAGGCCTCGCGCTCACCCTTCCTCTCGAAACTGGCGACGGTTCAGTAGACTCGGTCGCATCGTATGGCTCAGAACTCGCCATATCGAAAATCGATGGCGAGAAGGTGATGGTGGGCAGAAGGAACCCCGCGTTGGGGGGACAACGCAGCGAGATGAATGGTCCAAGCACGGCCACCGGCGTCTTTCGTCCCCGCTCCAGGGCCTCGACGCCCGGCAATGTCCTTCGTGAGTTCGACACTACTGGAATGATGTATTCACTTGACGAAAAGACGATGGGGGAGTGTATGCTCTGGTTGAAGCAAGACATGCTTGAGGTCGTCTAATTGGAACAATCTCTCGTTTGATTGTAGGAGATGAGCCACGTGGCTGTCCGTCCGCAACATGTGAGGATGAGCCCACCTCTTCGCGTGGCAGAGTGATGACGACAACTCTAACTATAGAACAATCCGCGGTTCCTTCCTCTCAGACCTCCTCTTTTGACTTGCTGGAGCCCTCCATCCACCTCAAAACGTCCTCGCTCAAACCAAACACTCACCAGGACCGCACCTGCTGCTCTCTTTGTCTCTCTCTCCAACCACAACGAAGAGCCATCCGGTAAACCGATTGTCCGTGATTCTCCCTCCCCATCCCACCCTCTCTACCAAACCAATCCCAACCCAACCGCTAGGACCACTGCAACTCCCAAAACCCCAACCCTCGCCCTCCCAGCACGAGCACCAGCCGTCTTCGTACTCGTCGCCGCCGCCGAACCTGTCGTCGTCCCCGTCTCCCCAGTCCCAGTCGTAGCCGCCGCCGTAGTGCTAGTAGAGACAGGCGGAGGGTTAAGGGAGATCTGGAACGCCGTCTCGTTGCCGATCTGTTGGCGGAAGTAGTTCGTGATCGTGTCGTTGGCGGTTTTGACTGCTCTGTAGTCGTCTGTGGGAGCAGAGGGAGAAGAAATGGAGGGTTAGGAAATTAGG
The DNA here is from genome assembly GCA_024364755.1 of Pseudohyphozyma bogoriensis. Taxonomy (NCBI): domain Eukaryota; kingdom Fungi; phylum Basidiomycota; class Microbotryomycetes; family Chrysozymaceae; genus Pseudohyphozyma; species Pseudohyphozyma bogoriensis. The sequence goes on from JALBUQ010000163.1 coordinate 12,847, forward strand.
GGAAAAAAAGGAAAGGAAAAGAAACCGTACTCAGTCGAAGGGTCTCTTGATAGCCACCGATCTTAGCCACTATTCAGAGGTCCACTCATCAGCAGTGCTCTCTTATCAAACCGAAAAACCACGCTCACAGTTGAACCAAACAATTGCCACGATATTCGGGAACATGGCCTTCGTGTCCGCGCTCGCCAACTCCTCGAACCACGTCGACTTTAACGAAAGCTCGGACGGCGAGGTCCCGCTCGCGGGGGTGAGAGCGGTAAAGTTGACGGCGTCGGCACCGCCTGGGAGTTCGCTGTCCTCTGGGAGGTCTTCGAATTCCGTCGGGACGTAGTAATGCTCTGGGGCGGAGGTTTCGGCGCTGTGGGAAGGGCCGAGGAATGGAGGGGGCCGTCAGCGTTGAACTCATCGCAAATGAACGGAAGGAGAGGAAAGGAAGTTCAGCTCACATGACGATAGGATGAGCGGCGCCATACAGATCATAAAAGCTCTGAAAGTTGGACGAAAAGTACGTCGCGTTCGGCGTGTCGTTGTCGACCTGGTTCGCACCCAGGGTGTAGAACGAGAGGCCAGCCAAATCGACATAAGCCGCTCCAGGGTAGTACAGGGAGTAGCGTTGGAGGTCGGTCCCCGTCGTCGTGGGGAAGATGTTGGGCGCCCACATGATGTAGGTCGAGGGCGCGGCGGCTTTCACGGCGGTGTAGACTTCCTGCCAGACGGAGATGTAGAGGTCCCCTTGCTGACCGTAATCCATCCAGTTCTGCGAGGATATACAAGCCGTGTCAGTCGAGGGTGCAAGGGGGAGGGACACCGACCGCACTCGCCACGTGTTTGGCGGAAGGCAAGGGGACTCACGCCATTCATCTCGTAAGCGAATCGGAGCCAGACAGTGATCCCCTGATCATTCAGGCTCTTCATCTTGGCAGCAAGAGTGGTGGTCATGTTGGTGGTCCACTGCGTTTCCAGGGCACAAGAGTGCATAAGCTCTTGCGTGCTGAACAGGTTGAGCAGTCGAACGCACCTGGTCGAGCGAGAACTGCGGGATAACGGCAGGGCTGTAAACGGACGTGCTGGCGAGCTCAAGGATCCCGCCGTTGAGCTGGTCGTCCATCTCCCAGCTGCACGTTCAGACGAATGAGCTTTTTCCCCGCCCATCCGAAACGAAAAAGAAAGCCGACGCACTAGGTCTGGTTCGTGGTGTTCAAATGGATGTATCTAGTCGCCAAAGTGGGAATTAGCATCCCAAGCCACCCATCGCCTACGCGCAAAAGGAGACGGAGGACGCACCCTCCGATGATGGACGCGTTCTTCCCGAGCCTCTCATTCAACGTCTGCGGTTGATCTCCCGCGACCCAATCGATGTGGAACCTGCAACCCCGAATCAACTTCCACCTTTTCCCTTAATAACCAAGGAAGAACGAAGACGGACCCAAAAGCGAACCCCGAATCCGGCGCGAACGTCGTGCCAGTCTTGAGGCCGTACCCCGTGACGGGCGTCACGGCGGCAGTAGCAGTAGCAGTCGAGGCAGCAGAAGTGGTGGTGGTGCTGGTCACTGCTTGTCTCTGAACGAGGTTCCAGTCATGCCTGAGCGCGTTCGTGGTGCTGCTGGCAGAGAGCGCGACGACGAGCAAAGTCCAGCGCATCTCGCCGTTCGGGAACTGAAACACGAAGAGAGAGTCAGGATTCCATTCTTGCCCAAACTTTCTTCCCACAGTTATTCTTCCCACCACTTGGCATCGTCCCTCGGTCACCCCTTCCTCCTCCTCGCGTCCCCGCTCCGCTTGAGCACTGATCACCTCCGCCCCGGGGGCATCGCAACAAACACTGGGCCCTCCTCCGTCCCACGTGACCACCGTTCACACGCGTCCCTCTCCCCTCCTACACCACACCGAGCACCAGTCTCGTACTCTACACGAACGTTTCACAGCCTTGTCGCACAGGAAATGGACGCCCCGGGGGGAGAGTCCGAGTCCGCGAGGAGGGAGGGGAGCCTGAGCGCGTCCGCGTGCTCGCGTTCTGGTCGATGGAAGCGGAAGCGCGACTCACTCAAGGAGGTGGAGGAGGGAGGAGGGAGGAGGGAGGAGGGAGGAGGGAGGGAGGAGGGAGGGAGGAGGAGGGAGCCTACTGAGCCGTAAAAGAGAGAACGAGCGAGCGAGCGAACGAGTGGCGGAACGGAAGGAGCAAAGCGAAGGTGCCGAGCAAAAAAGAGTGTTTGACCCAGACGGCTCCGATTCCTGCGCGCGGGGACCAGGCCCGCCAGAGCGAGGGTCAGCGGGGCGGGATATGCTTCTTCAACAGAGTTTCTCACTTTTTAATAGAGAGGGTAGTGGTAGGAAACAAAGAGAAATTACGACAAAAGTGGTGCGACAAGGATCACGGAGTTACCGTTGCTCCGCGCACCTGTTTCGGTCCACACCCGGAGGACGCCGCGAAACGTGGTTCCAGGGGTCGGGGCCGGACGAAGCCAGCTTTTCCCTCGCCCTTCCAGAAAGGCATCCAGAAATAGTGTGCCTCATGATGCATCACAGCTTGTCCCCAACACAAACGCGCGGGAGAAGAGAGAGCGGTGCCACGTGTGTCCATCCCAAGGGTGATCACGAAACCCGAATGCGAAATACACAATGCACCGTCTACCTCTCCTCCTGCACCCTCGCACCTGGCGTGCCCGCCTGCTCCCCCGCCGCACCACTCCAAGCCTCCTGCTTGACCTTCCACCAGTACTGGAGCCTCTCCCCGACCGCCGCTGGCGAGTCCAGTGCCGGACGAACGTCGAGAGAGAAGACGGGGTAACCTTCCTCGTCGTTAGGGAGGGAGTAGTAGTCGATCACGTACTGTCGATGAAGAAAGGGTTAGTGGAAGGAAGGAAAGAGGGGGAGGAAAAGGGACGAACGCGGTGAGAAGTATACGCTTGGGAAGCGGAGGGCGACGAGTGCGCCTCCGCTGGTCGGTGCACGATCCAGTCATGGCGGTCAAACGGTCTCACGTATCTGTCGTGTTTCCCCTTCAAATAAGTAAAAAGTATAAAGTCGTTTGGAAGGAACGCACCCGTAGTGGTTAGGGAAGAACCGGCCCATGAAGAGGTGGAACCGCGCTTTCGGGGACAAATCCTGCGGTCGGCCTTGGAACGATGCGAGCGACGCACGGTCTCCTCTGTTTTCCCACCATCCTCATGATAATCAACATTCCATCCCTGCACTCGCCGGAGTGACCCTCCGATCACGACGAACGCCGCTCTGAACTGTCGCGACTGTGGACGGAAACGACTGACCCAGGGTGTTTCTCCTCCCACAACCTAACCTGCTGCCAAGCCGCCTCATTCAACCAATTATGGATATTCACTAAGCCGTCCCTAGCATCAGCACCCCGACTCTTTTCCCTTCCCACCGAAAGCCCCTTGAACCCGCCCAAAACTCACCCATCATCTCGATACTCTCCTCTGGCGTCTCCCACCCTTTCCTCACCAACGCATTGTAAAACTGTTGAGGACTGGGATACTCCCACTGTTTGACTTCCTCCTCTTTCCTCCCACCGTGGTTCACAGGACACGCGGATGGACCTGCCGCATCGCTGCCAGAAGGGGAAGCTCGAGGGATCGACGAGATGGTGCGTTCGAGGGGAAGGAACGTTCGTTGGCCGGGGGAGGGAGCTTGCGCGAGGTCGGGGATGTTGTTCAGTGGGTTGAGTGGGCCGGATGGCGGTGGCGAATCGGAGGCAGAGGGTTGGTGCATCGGGCAGCCGGGGGGAGGCGTCCCGGACGAAGGGTGCGAAGGAGGAGGTGGTGGAGGAGGAGGGGTGGATTGTGCTGCTCCCATCTTTTTTGATGTAACTTTTTGGTGGAGTGGAGGCAAGGGCGGACGCGCGGGAGCAAACCAAATCAAAACAAAAAATGTTGGTGCCGAGTTCGCCCCTCCGAGTTTCGGCGACCGAGAGAGACCCACGGACCGCGCGAGGACGTCCTTGGATACGTGGTCTCTGCGAAGCTCCTCCTCGCCAAACGCAATTAGGTGTATAGTCCAGTGGGGCAAGAGTAAAACAACAAGAAGTACTATGCATGAGATATCAAAACCTCCCCCCAGATCATCACCCCCTCCTCGGCAATTCCCACCCATCCTTCCCCTTCCTCAAATCCAAGCTCATATACCCTCCCTTCCCCAACGGGTGCACCTCATACCGATGCGGATAGATCCCGAACCACACTCCAAGCGAATGAAACTGCTTCTTCGCAAAGTCTTTCGTCCATTCCCAGCGGTAGCCCGGGGCCCAGAGGGCGCGAGGAGAGCGATAGACGTCGCGCCACGGAAAGTCGGCGCGTTGGTAGATCTTGTCGTCGTTCTCGTCCGTTCCTCCTATCAAAGAAGGAAACTATCAGTTGCCTTCTATGGTCCAAAAAGTCGAAGGTCTGGACGCACCACCCGTGTCGAACGTGCCTCGAGAGATCCTCGACCCGTATCCTTCGACATCGTTCGTCGAGATATCTTTCAAGTGGCGGCGAGGGTCGTGAGTGAGGTCCGCGAAAGGCACTTTGGCAGACGACGATCCGAGATGAACGGGGACAGCGAACTGGGTCGCAGCGAACGTCTGCGTCCACGCCAGGAGTCAGTCAACTCCACGTGTTACCTTCGAAGCAAAGGAAAAGGGGCAAGCGCACGATCTCATCGAGGTAGAAATAGATCATGTTGAGCATCCCCGAGTTGAAGAACCCGTGCTTGCCGCCGTACGTCCAGCACCCGTTCTCGCGAAGGAACGCCTCGAGCTTCGGACGACTCATCGGCGTGTAGCAAAGGCTCGTGCGGTAGTGAGGGCTGAACGCTGCGGGACGCTTGTTCATCGCACTGACAGTAGCATGGTTGTGTCTCCAGCAGTCGTCCCTGGTAGCGGCAGGTATTCGGAGTCAGCGAAGCCCTCGAACCACGTGGTAAGCGAGGAAGAAGACGCCTCACCAGAAGATGAACCACCACGAATGCACGCGACTCTTGCCCGTGCTCTTCATCCTCTCACAAGCGAGCTCGATCGACGCCCTCCAAGTCGACGCCATCTCCCTGACCCTCGGATCCTCCTCCGTCGACTGCAGCACATGCTCGAGCTGCTTCCGCGAGAGCTGGTCCTCCGCGACGACATTGAAGAGAAACGAATGCGACAGCGTGCGATGTTTCCACTCCGCCAACGCCTGGAAATACTCTCGATGGGAGCAGAGGATGTTCTCGATGTGGAAAATCCTCGCTTCGAGCATCTCGCGATTGTGGCGGAACAGTTTGGCGAGGCGAGGCGTGAGGCCGAAGTCGGTCGTGAGTCCCAAAGCGCTTCCGTCGAGAGTGAGCTTCTGACAACGGTGAACTTGGCCCGCTCCGTCCTGGCCTTGACCGTCGGAGTAGGTGATGTGAACGCGGAAGCCGCTCGAGTAGTTGTAGCCGCGCCAAGTCACGGCAGAGTTTCGGTCGATCCTCAGGACTCCGGTGCGGTAGTCGATCCGATTCCCGGCTGACGCGCCATGTCCCCCTCCGCCGTTCTTCATCTCCGTGTGAGGTGCGAAGATGGGCTGGCCTTCGAGAGCGCGAAGAGCGATGCGCACGCGTCGACGAGAGACCACGTCGTCGCTCTCATTCTGCTCGATCAGCAGCTCGAGGTCGTCGACGTCGCTGAAGTAAACGGGATGAGCTGGGTCCTATAGAAGCTCTGCATGAGCGAATATTCACAGGGAAGGAGAGGGGCGAGAAGAAAAGTACTTCGTCGTAGGTGAACACGCAAATGAAGGGAAAGGGCACGACGTCGAGCCGGCCGAAGAACGACGACAGCGGCTTCCGAGACTCGTGGAGCGGACTCGCCCAAACCACATCCGGGCCGGTATAGTTGGTGGAGATGCACCGACGGACTTGCATGGCTCGACTGTCGGGTGACAGGGCTCGAGCCTTCAAAGCCTCGTCGTAAACCTCGAGGCCAAGCTCTCGAAGGATCTGCAGGGATAGGAAAGTGTCAAAACGCGCTTTGAAATTGTAAGTAGTCTTAAGTTCACCTTGAGGTTCTCGACATGACGTTCGGCCTGAGTGCCCTGGAAGCCGAGAAGCTGAGGTGGCAGCGCCGGGTTGTCCGTAAACCGAAGCTGCTCCTTTCTTGGCATCTTGAACTCGGGTCCAGCAACCAGACTGAAGAGACTCAATAATCAATGGAAGGTTGAGAGGCAAAGCCGTGACACACATAGTCGAGATGGTCTCCTGCCAGATGCGGCGCGATAGATGTTTGGTCAAGTCGAGATGCGGCGAAAAGAGGTCAATGCTGAAGTCGAGGCGGAACTGAGCTTTCTTGAGCAGGCGCTGGGCCCATTGAGCGCCTATAATGAGAAACTGTGTGATTTTGGTCTTTAGTTGGAGCGCCTTGTCGTAGTTAGGACAGCTTACGTAGACACTCGACGCGTAGCTGATCATGTTCACCTGGTTGAAAGCGAGTCAATAAGAGACAAGTCCCGAGCATCATGGAGGGGCGCATACAGTGACCAGTACTCCACCTCCAAGCGCAGCAGATCCTTGAACATTCAACGCGACTAGCAGACCGATGAGGGCGATGACGACGTAGCAGACTCGCGACACGCGGTCCGAGTTGTTGGAGAGGTAGTCAAGGTTGGCGCGCGAGAACCCTACGAAACACAGTTCAGCTCGAAATTGATCAGTGATGAGAAATAAATTCTAGAGAATCTCACAAGAAGTGGCCAGGAAGCAAGACATGAACACGACGAGCGCAATCTGACGAATGACTGACACTGCCGCCGTACTCCGACTCCGGAACGCACAGTTGTCCTTGGAAAGTACGACGATGAGAAGGACGTTGACGAGCTTGATTCCCATGTAGATAGACTTGAATCCCGCCCAGCGTCGTCGGTAGTCTGCTTGAGATCCATCAGCCTTCAAGTCCACGTCAACCACGTGGAAGGAGAGCGCACCCTGATAAAGGAAGGAGAAAGGCGACTTGTCCTGATCCAATAGTCGCTCGTACTCGGCCGTCGTATCCTTCCTGTTCAAGAGGTCTTTTCAAAAGCAGTACAAATAAAGTAAGCAAAGCAATGGCGAACCTGAGCTCTCCCAACTCCGTATACTTGTCGACCCTCGGCGCTGCCCTCTGAACCGTTCGATACAGCCTCCACGGGAGCCACAAAGTCAACCAGATGCACGTCGAAGCCGCGATCGGAAGGATAATGTACGCCCAATTGAAGTTCTTGAGTCCACTCGGACGCTTCATCGTCGTCTTGTAGCAGAAATCGAGGGTGTCGTAGAACTCGGACGATGGGCCGAGGGGCGCTGGGTCGGGGTTGTCGGACGTCGCGTAAGGGTTGTCGGAGAGAGCCCAGTAGTCGGAACTCCAGACGAGGGCGCCGATGGAGATCTTCGAGAGAGGAAGGTAGAGAGAGGTGAGGAGGAAGGTGACTCCGGTCATGTACGCTTTGCTGTCCCTCCACGAGACCTTCTCTTTCCTCCGAACCGCATCCTCCTGATCGAGCCCTTCTCCGACGTCGAGGTGCTGGAACGCCCGCCCTCCCGTGAAGCGCCAGACTTCGTAGCATCCGACAGCGGCGATAAGAGTGAAGACCCACAGCCAAAGGATCGCTTTCCCGAAGGCTGAGACAAAGTCCAGGGCGAACACGGAAGGGATGTCGACGAAGATGACCCGATACCACGTCGCCGTCGTGTTGAGGTCCGCCTGCCTCGTCGCGCTCGTCGTCAAGAGGGTAATCAACCTGACATGGGAGCCGGATCGACGTCAGGAAAGTCCACGTGTGAACTCAATAGAAAGAAAACGCACTGCATAAGGTCTCGGAAGCTCTCTACCGTGAAGAGTGAGATGGCGAAAGACGACCCCTCGAGTCCCAGGATCCCATTGACCGTCGACTTGAGCGCACTCTGCAGGCTTTCGATCGGCAGAGGCTTAAGCTGATTCCTCTTGAGCTCCGATAACGTGAGATCTGTCGGGATGAGGTCCATCGAAGGAAAGATGAGCCGCTTCGATTCCTCCTTCGCTTCGGCGCCCGCGTTCGACTTCTCGAGATCCGCGTACGCCGTGCTCTGCCGACCCGAGCCCGTGAGGTTCTTCCACGTCCTCGCCCACCACCCTTCTTTCTCGACTGCGAGCCACTTCTTCCACCGCACCATTTCCTCGACCGACATGATCTTTTCCGGGTCGCTGAATTTGACCGGCGGAAGGCTGTCGAGGTACAAGTCGAGAGCGGGGAGAACGAGCGGGTCGGAGCCCGAGTCGAAGACGTTCGCAGCGGGGAGGTTGAGCGTCGTGTCGGCAGAGCTTCGAGAGCGGGTGAGGAGTGGACGAGAAGTTGACTGAGATGGATGATGGCGGGAGAGAGGAGGATGCTGGGGAGGAGACGAAGGTGTGAGAAAGGCGAGTGAGGTGGTGCGGGGAGGAGAGAGTGGAGAGGTGGAGACGGAAGATGGCGGGGGCGGATAGGAAGGTGTGTCGCTAAAGTAACTTGACCGCTTCTCGTCGGTAGGTGAGATGGCGGGTTGGGAAGCCAGGGAGAATGGCGACGTCGGTATTGGAACGGGCGGGGAAGGGCGAGCGACGTCGGGGAGAGGGGTCGGAAGGGAGGTGGAGGGAGCGCGGATGTCTGAAGGAGGCATCGGTGCTGGCTTGACTGTAGATGGTAAAGTGCTCGGTGCGGGTTGGCGATCTACCGGTTGCTCCTCCACCTCCTCGACCTTCCACTCCTCTAGCCGCTTGACCTCCTTGACTCTCGGTAGCTCGGCCTCGACGCTGCGTTTCTCCGTCGTTTTGACAGCCTCCACCTTCTTCGGCGCTATCTTCCCCTCTTTCTTGGGGATCTCAATCGACAATTTCGTCTTCCCCGCGACGGCACCAACGTTGGCGGGGACGACAACGGGCTTCGCGGGCTGCGACGATGAAGGGGTCGCGCTGGGAGGAGGCGGTGCAACTCGTCCTGGTTTGAACGTCTTGAGCGGGATCGCCTTGGACTTGGGCGCCGCTGACGGCAGAGTTGGAGGGAATGTTGCAGTCGGCAGGGAAGGAGGTTTGGGGGGCTGGGTTGCGGGACGTGCGACGGGAGGTGCTGGCGCTGGAGCTGATTGTGGTCCGGATCGAGTTCGCGGTGGAGCAGTCGAGGTCGTCGACGCTGACGTCCCTCGCTCTTCCGTCGGCTTCTCCTTCTTTTTCTGCTCCTCCTTCTTACTATCCTCGCCCCTTCCAGCCGTCCCCTGATCCATCGAAAACCTCCTGACGTTCGTCGACACCGTTTCTCTCCTGACGGGCGCTGCTGAGGGGTTCGATGCGGGATCGGGCGAGTCGGCTACCGTGTAAGAAGAAGTCGAGGATGTAAGTTCTGGTAGTGTTGCTCGTGTGTGAGGTCTGGGTCGAGTGGTCTCTGAGGGGGGCGTGATCGCATTCGCGTTCTCGAAGATCGAGACGAGATTGGAGACTCTCCGGCTGGGGAGGGGGGGGAGGAGGTGCCATTCTGGTGGTTGTAGGGTGTGTGATAGGTCGTTCTTAGGTCGTGAAAGGTCGTGAAAGAGTTTTAGGTCGTGAGAGTTTTGATCGTGAGAAAGTGTCGTCAAGGTTCGTTCGCTGGTGGGACTGAGGCAGGGGACGAGGAGCGGGGACAAGCAAGGGAGGGTCAGCAAGTGTTCCGTGGGTGACAAGCGTACGGTAAGGACAGTCCATCAGACGGCTACAGCTGACTGTGATCTAGTTAACCACCTTCCTTGCTCTCATCCCGAACGTGCTGCTCCTCCTCAGCGCGACCTCCCGAGCCGCTGCCGTCCGACCTTGCTCCCGCCCGCACAACCGCTCACACCCCTTCATAGCGACCGAAATATCATACTAAACCCTCAGCTCTCCATCCTTTCTCGGTCAACCTCGACTCCTGCCAGCCCGAGTGCCACCTCCGCTCGCGCCGCTTCCATCAAAGACGCACTCGTTCGACCCCGTTCCTCGAGCGCACCGCGACCTCCCTCCCCTCTGCAAAAGGCCGAAGCAGAGACTCACATCGTAATCGTTACTTCTTCGCCTCCCGACACCCCCAGGTGAGGTCGCACGAGAGTGGCGAGTGAGCGGAGGAAGGCAGAGCGTCAACCTCGCGCGGGGTCGCCTGTGCGTCTTCTGCGAGGAAGAAGCTCCTGTCGAGTCGAGCCACCGAGCTCGATGCTTGATCACGTTTTTTCGAGCTATCTAGATACACTTACGTCAACCCTTCGAGTATAAGAATCATCATGCCGTCGTGGGTGAAGGCAAACAGACACCCAAGAGCAGCTCTCAACAACGCCACGTGGCCAAATAGGAGACATCAAATACATCTTCTAACAATTGCCCACCCTCAATAAGATTCTTCTCAGTACTCCTACTTCAACCCTGCATCACCACATTATCCTTATCGACCGTCAACCTATCCGCCGAAGTCGCCGCCTGAGGCTCCACCTCCATCACCACGTCCTCTCCCTCCGCAACTCCCTCCACCGTCTCAGCAGGAGGCACAGGTGGCTTTGTAGCAGGCTCAATAAGAGCCGCTGGGTCGGGAATAGGAGGAATGGGGATCGTAGTCTCCGTGCGAGGCTTGTGAGCGGTTTTGTGGGATTGACGGTCGCGACGACCGCCTTCGCCTTCGTCCTCGGAGTCGGAGAACTCGTCGTCGCGCTGGATACGGCTGTCGAGAACGTTTCCTATGGATTGAAAAGAGTGTGAGTTAGGTTGAGAGGTGGGAGAGAGGAAAGAAGGGCAACGCACTGCTTCTCCGGTCGTTGGGATCCCTCTCGTCTTCGTCCACGTCATCATCCTCGTCCATCGCCGTTCGTGGGATGGCTGCAATCCAGCAGCCAAGTTTCAGCACCGTCATCTTTGGAAATGAGATGGAGAGACGACTCGCGCTGGGACTGAACACTAGGCGCCACGCCGGTGTGCCTCAAGTTCTCAAACACCTGCATCTTGACCTTCTCGAGATACTCCCTCGTGTTCTGGTCGTCCATGTTCGAGGGAGGGACGTCCAGTCGGTAGGTGGGTCCGAAGTACTCGTAGTACTCGTTCATCGGGATGTCTACGACGCCGTCACCAGTCAGCTTGACGGTCGACCGACGTGGCAAGGAGCGAGAGAGAAAATACGTACTAGCACCAAGCTCCTGTCCTGCAGCCAACCCAGTCTCGAACGCCCATGTCCTCGAGACGTTTCGGATGGTGTATCCTCCTCCTCCAAGAAGCAGCAAGGGAAGTCCGAAGGACTTGATGAACTGCACGCAGTTGGCGTGGCCTGGAAAAACGTGGGACACGTGAGCCACTGAGCGAAATGAGAAATAGACCCGACACCCACCTCGCATAGAAAGGTTGAAAGTGCCCAAGCGATCTCCGGAAAGAGAGTCTCCACCACACTGGAGCACGACGGCCGACGGACGGTAGTGCTCCATGATCGACGAGATGACCTAATCCACAACAAAGTCAACAACACAAGCATATCACAACACGACGATGAGATGCACTCACAGGCTCGAAGACGTTCTTGTAAGCCTCATCCGTGATGCCATCCCTGAGAGGCACGTTCACCGAGTAGTTCCTCCCCTTGCCGTACCCGATATCCTTAAGATCTCCAGTACCAGGGAAGAACTCTCCATACTTGTGGAAAGAGGCAGTCATGACTCGGTCGGTGGTGTAGAACGCCTCCTCGACTCCGTCACCGTGGTGCACGTCAATATCGACGTAAAGGACTCGTGGGTGGTAGCGCAGGAGTTCGAGAATACCGAGCACGATGTCTGATATTGGATTGGCGTTGGTGAGCATAGTTGAATGGAAGGGAAGGTGGGAGAAGCGTACCGTTGATGTAGCAGAATCCACTGGCTTCGGCCTTTTTCGCGTGGTGGAGACCTCCGGCCCAGTTGATGGCGATGTCGCACTTGTCGCGAGAAAGACGAGCAGCTCCCTCTGTCAAGTCGTGATACAGTGAGAAGAAGGCTCAGTTGTAGGGCCAGGGACAGCAACGCACCCATTGATCCACCAGCCGAGATGGAGCAGTACTCGAAGAGTCCATCGAACACCGGGCAATCATCTCCGACGTTGACTGACAGAAACAGGAGTATCAGTCACACTATGTCTTCTTGTTTCTTTACATAAACAGCACAAGATCAACTCACACTTGCCCATCTCCCTGGCGATGCCATTCGCTCTGCCTCCGCCGCTACCCTCAGCCGCCGCCTCGACCAAATCCGGCGTCACCCGCGACAGGAAATCGACGTATTCATCCGTGTGGAACTGCGCCATCTCCTTCTTCGTCGCTGGTTTTGCCCTCTGCGTTTCGTCAAGCCCGTCAGCAACGGAGCACGCGCGGGGCGGTGGGAAGGAACGAGGAAACGCACAAAGATCTCCATCTTCTTGTACAGGCCAAAGTTCATGATCAAGCTGTGTGCCATTCTGATCCTGTGAGGCTATATGTCCCAATGGCCAGTCAGGTAAACTGTCAGCACTTCCCCCCTTGATCGGAGCACGCTTCCCTTCCTCCTCCCATGCCAGCTCGTGCGAGGAGTAGCGAAAAGCGCACCTTCATCGGGTGAGAAGGACCATAGTGGTAGTTTCCGATGTCTGTGAGCGAGTCGGCGGTTAGCACTTCTCCCTTCAAGCAGAGCTCGTCCGGCAGCAGTGCGTTGCGCGTTTGCGTCGCGAGCGGGACGCAGATGGGACGCACCTGAATCGAAGAAGTAGCACGTCCTCTTCTTCGACGACTCGCCAGCGATGGGTTGCATAATTCCTGTCGACATGGTTCCAGTCGTTGGGTCTACCTCGAGGTTGGAGGTTGATGAGTTGGCGCGCTGGGTGGGTAGGCGGTGTTGTGGGCGGAGGTCGCTGTCGCTGGCGATAGAGCTACGCCGCTTTCAAGATCTAAATGTGGCCCTTGTCGACCTTTTGGTGAAGTGTTGATCCAGCGGTTCTGACGACTGGTGCGAGACGTCGCGATCCAAGCAGGTGGTGGTCGGAAGCCAAGGGTCGCGGAGCTCGTCGAGCAGGCTTGACCTTTGGCCACTTCTAAGCGCGCCACCGCTTCCTCTATCGCACTTCTTACATCAATCCATCGTCGTCCTTCAATCTCAACCATATCAACTAGCGGTTCTAGCCCTCGACTACCACCTCTAGCGACCACGCGAAGCCGCTCGCAGAGATGGCGAAGAAGGCGAACCCCGTAGACGCCCACCGCAAGGCTCAGCGCAAGAAGGAGATCAAGAAGAACAAGGAAGACAGAAAGAAGGCGAAGGAAGTTGCCACGGTCAAGAAAGACACGCGTTGTGCGTAGCTCCCTCCGCCCGACGACCGCGCTCCATCTGACCTCTGTGCGTGCAGCTCTCGAAAGCGACATCCGAAGCCTCGCCGACGCCGCTCAGAAGGGCCCTCTCTCGGCTTCCGACAAGGCAGAACTCGCCTCACTTCGTGCGGAACTTGCTCGCATCAACAAGGCCAAGAACGAGTGTGCGTGCTATACCTGACGCCCTCACAGCTCAAGCTGACTCCGCCTCTCTCGCGCAGATGTCGAGGCTCATCCAGAGCACAGGAAGTTCGTTTTCCCAGACAGAAAGGAGGCTAGCACAAGCTCCGCGGATAGTGGTGGGGGAGGGAATGGCTTGTACGACAAGAATGGGCGGCTGAGGCACCCGGAGCGGAGTGTTTACTACGACCCCGTGTTCAACCCTTTTGGCGCTCCACCACCAGGCATGCCGTATAGAGAAAAGCGTGAGCTGCCATTTCTTGCGTTTTTGGTGGAGGACAAGACGTGGGGTGCTGATACGAACTGACGTGGCGCAGCTCCAACACCTGAGGAGATGGCGGCGTTCCAGGCTGCTCTCCAGGCCAACTGTTCGTTTGATTCTCCTTCCCCTCTCCTTCAATGCTCTAGACGCTTACTATGTGCTCTCCCAGTCCCCGAGCCAACAGCAGAATCCGACGAGTCGGACGATTCGAGCGACGACGACGAAGACGACGACGACATCGCCATGCCCGCCGGTCCACCACCTCCTCAAGCCAACGCCTCCGACTCTGATTCAGACTCCGACTCCGACTCAGGCCTCGACGACATCCCAATGCCCTCCGGACCTCCCCCACCACGTAAACACGAGCTCCCCGCTCGTCCACCACCTATGATCGCTCGCCCCTCCTCAGGCGGCGCGATCCCTTCCGGCCCTCGAGCGATGCAGCAGCAGCAACACCACCAACCTTTCCACCCCGACCCTCACATGCGTCACGGTCCACAACGACACCAGCTCCCTCAACGACCGATGCAGTACATCGCTGCCGACCCACTCGCGAACGACTTGCCGCCGAAACCGACGTATCAGGCATACCATTCAGGCATGGTTCAGCACGAGGTTCCTCTTCCTCCTGGCGCTGCTCCTCCTCCACCACCACCTCCACCAGGATCATCAGCGTCAACTTCGGCAGCAGCGTCGCCTTTCCTCCCCTTCCCCAACGCTATCGCCTCCTCTTCCTCCGCATCCATCTCCGCCGCGCCACAACTCCGAGATCTCAAGGCCGAAGCTACAGCATTCGTCCCGACAGCAATGAGGAGGAAGAAACCTGCTGCTTCTGCTTCGTCAGTGCCGAAGATCAACGCTGCGCCGGGAGGAGCTGCACCAACGGCTGGAGGCGAACGAGCGAACTTGATGAGCGCGTTGAGTGGTGTTGGGATTGGTGCGGTCCCGCCTGGCCCGCCAGAGAAGAAAAAGGACGGTGGGAAGGAGGATTATGAGAGGTTTCAAAGGGAAATGAAGGGGTTCCTTTGATGGATGCAATGGCTACAAGGGTCTGTTGACAGACGATTGCGTTGTTGCTGCGAGAGGGACGATGAACCGAAGGCAAAAGTCGAGCGTGGTGGAAAACATTTGTGTATGAATCTCCCGTCATCGGATGGATGTGTGGATGAGTCTCGCCGATCTAGCATGCCGTAAATCACTCCGACTCTCCTCTGGAAAACGGACACGTGGGCCGGAAGAAAAGGGAGAGAATGGCCGAAACGCTCTATTCCATCGATCCCAAACCCTGATAGTAATACACCCTAAACCCTTTCAATCTCGAAAAAGTGGCCCGTATATGGTCTAAAAACGGTTGCCGACGCTCAGAGTGCACTCGCCATCGACGAGCTTGAAGCCTGGCTCGCAAGAACCTGTTTAGAGAAAGGTGAGTCAACAGCTGGACTGCGGAAAACTGAAGTTAATGTAAATGAGGGCTCACCGATGCGACACTTTCCATACACACAATCCACCGATGAGACGAAGGGGAGCATCGAGCAGTCCACTCCACCGTCCTACAAAGTGTCGTCAGCATGCGTTCAAAAGGCTGGAACTCGAAAACCGCACTCACATCTTCAGAGCATCCACCGCAGCTTTCGAGCGAGTTCATCACGTCAACACACTCCCAGCTGCTTCCGAACTGGCACCTCTTCTCTCCAGCGCGGGGGCACATCGAGGTAGCCTGGCGACGCAGCCGCGTGCGCTGGCTTGCTCCAGCTGGAGGAGTGGTGTCGTCGTTCGTCGGGTCGCCGTTGCCTCCGCCCCCTCCTCCTCCATTATCAGGAGGAGTTGGGTCGTTGTCATCGCCTCCTCCTCCGCCATTGTCAGGGGGAGTGGGAGGAGCGACGTAGGTCTGACACGTTCCACTTTGGCACGTCACGCCTATTTTACGAACCGTCGTTATCGACTGCGCTGCAAAAACCAAAGAACAAGTACAAAAGTACGGACCTGGGTTTCCGTAACAGTCCGTATCCGCAGAGCAGGTCGTCCCGAGCGAATCGCACAAGCTGTCCGATCCACACTTGTTGGCTGAGGGACGGGGACGTCAGTCGAAGCCCGCAAAGCCCACAAAGGATGCAAAAAGCACTCACAGGCACACTGTCCTCCAAACGCCGTACAGCTAGTTCCAGGACCTCCACACGTCCCCGTCGTCGTCGTGTCGCAGTTGTCGAACTCGCAAGCATCGTTGGACGTGCAGAGCGTGGCCGGCGAGCCGCACACTTTGTCGCCTCCGCAGTTGTTGTACTCGCACGAAGCGTCGGTGGTGCAAGTAGTAGAAGGAGAGCCACAGTAGCTGTCTGAACCGCAGTTGCCGTAGATGCAGCCTTCGTTGTCGTAGAGCGTCGAGCTGGGGGTCGTGACGTGGTCAGAAGGGAGCGGGAGTGCTGGCGTGGTCAGAAGGGAGCGGGAGTGCTGGGGCATGGCGTGGAAGCTCACCAGAAGGCGCCGGCACCACCACAAGTTCCAGTTGAGGTTGAACAGTAGTTTATGCAGTCCGGTGAGGTGCTGTATGGCAAGGCAGGTCAGTGAATCGTTTCAGGACACTCAGAGGAATTGACCACTTACGCGGCGGTAGCCTTGTTGCAAGTCGACCCAAGGCCTCCACACACACCGTTCCTTCCACAAGTACCGAGGGCACAGTCCGAGTCTACGGTGCACAGAGCTCCGACGCCTCCACACGTAAAAGTGCTGCAGGACGTGGCCCCGGGCGTGCAGTAGTTCGTCGTCGGACAAGTCGAGCCTCCGGAGCAGTCGACGTTTGAAGCACACTTCGACTTGAGCGTTCCGACCTGACATACAGTGCCGACGCATGAACCACCTGTGTAGAGGCGTAAGGTGGATTAGCTTTCCGCTCTCGTTTGTCGAATGACGAGAGAGGGCTTACTCAGGCATCCAGAGGCGGCGGAACATTGGGCTCCTTGGGCACCACAGTATCCGGAAGGAGAGCAAAAGTCTGATAATGAAGAAAACACAAAGATCAAAAACTTTCTAATAAACAACGGCGACGACGGATCCGAGAAACTCACGGTAACAATCAGGACTGTTGCCGTTCCCACTCCCAATGGTCGCAGTGTTGCACTTCGCTCCGTTCCCGCCGCAAACGCCACCCTGACAGTTACCGTACAAGCACTGAGTTGAAGTCGAGCAAGTTCCGCCAGACTTGACACCGCAAGTACCACTGCTATTGCAAGTGCCCGCAATACATTGAGAGTTTGCGGTACAGGTCGCGCCGTTGGCGAGCTTGCAGAGGCCGCTGGAGCAAGTCGCTCCGCTGACACAGTCGGCCGTGACGTAGCATTTGCCGCCGAGAGGTGAGGCGTTACAGGTTCCGAGAGTGTTGGTAGTAACCGAGCAGGAATTGCCTGTGTTTTGAGAGACCGATCAGTCACCGTAAAACCCTCGTGCTCGCCGAGCTCAGTCGAGGGCTGTGAAGAGAAAGAGGTGTGTGGACTTACTGACACACGAGTTGGCGATGGTTCCTCTACATTTGGCCCCGATGCCACCGCATCGGCCTGTCGTAGGGGAACAGTAGTCTGTTGAGGGACGAGTTGTGAGAGAAAACAACAAACACCATCGTCAGCTCGCTTGTCATCTTCTTCGACGGAGGGAAGGGACTGAAGGACGCACGCCAGCAGTCCGGAGATGTATCAGCAGTAGAAGTACTGCAAGTGGCACCATTGCCGCCGCAGACGCCGTTGTAGCAGAGAGAGTTGGCGAGACACGTCGAACTCGTGTCACACTGTGCATAATCGACAGCCGCGACGCCTGCGATCCAAGACGCGGCGAGCAAGCCCGAGACGGCCAGGCGGAGGGACAGCATCGTGTGAGGAGGTAGAAAAAGGTGTGCGAAAGAGAGAAAAAGAAGGAAGGTCGGACAGTCCCCCAGGAAGTGTGAACAAACAAACACACAACTGCGGCTGCTCGGGACGGGCTGTCCCGCTCCCAAGAAGGAATGTGAGGCCACGCACGCACACCACACGAAGAGGCACGGAACAGCGAAGGCGGTACCTCACCACAGCCTTGGGGTCGTCGGCGTGCAGCCCGAAGTTCCGGTCCATGCGATCCTTTGAGGAACTTTGGGCGAAGAAGGTTGCCCGCCCGCCCTATTGTTCGCCCCGAGCATGCGGGAAGCACGTTCTTTCGCTCCTCGCTTTCGGTGATCCAACTGCACTTTTACCCTCTATTCCTTAGCAGATCTGGTTACGGTTTGGGTAAGTACCACAGCCCTCCGCAACTCCGTGCTGTAACTAGAACTCGCACGGGAGCGATTCACACCTTCGGGTGCGGGCCAGACCACGGAGGCACGGAACCTTGGCCTTCGCTCCCGAGTTCCCCTCCGGGCGTGCGGTGCGGGCAAGGCACCGAAAATAACCTTCTTCTGTCTTCTTTCCTTTTCGTTGCCCAGTGGGCCTGCTTTTCACGATCGGATGCCTGGGATTCGAAGAACGAAGCCACAAGCAGCCCGCACGGACGTCCTTCGGCCACCACAGATCAGGAAACTCAGACTTCTTCGGTTAACGTGGCGAGACGACGCTCTGGGTTCTCCTCTCGCTTTTTTGTCTAGTTATTTGGAGCTTGAGGGTATCTCCTTCGTATCTCCTAGCAAACCCCTGGGAGGACACCGTGGATCGGACTAGGTACCCTTCCGTCGTGCAAGCCCTTCGTTTGTTTACGCCGGATGGAGGAATCCCAGGACGGGTCGAGCGAAAAACCCAGGAGGGTCTCATCGAAGGTCACCACTACTGTAGTAGTTGGAAAAGTGTGTACTTCCAGAAAGACCTTTGACGGCTGTCCATCTCCGTATGAACTTCACCCTCGAAATCAATCGCGGATGATCTTTTTTGTTGGTGGTCGGCAAGGTGACAAGGTCCAGGTCGTGGTGGAAGGCAGCCCGGATCGTACGTAACCCCGAGTCGAGCTTCCTTTGAGGCATTGCTTTTTGAAAGGCGGCATAACCACGTTGGTTTTCCTGACCCTTCCTCTGTGGCTTTCGTCTGGGGGTCATTCCCTTTTTTCGCGCCGTTCGTCGAGGGTCGGCGTCTTGCCAGTCGCAGACGACCCGCCCGCGTGATGTTGTTAGCCAAATGTTTGTTTTTTGACAACGTTTTCCCGGCATGTTTTGTTCGTCCGCTTATCCTGTCAAAGCCAAGACCCGAGCTCTCAAGTCCTGGAGAGCTCAAATCGACCTTCGTCGACTTCTGAATGCCGGTCGTAAACACGAACCCCAAACAATCTCCTGAACGATGCCGCGAGGCCCAGCATCGACCCTCAATAGGTCGGAATGTGGGAGAAGAGCTCCGGCATGACTTTTTCCTTGCTTAAAACGACGCTCCTATTACAGCTTTACGACGAAGACCCTCTTCTTAGAGACTAGATGTGCCTTCTTCTGAGGACGTTGCTGCTTGCCGAACTCTACAGCACTGACACTCACAAGGAATCCGAGAGAGCTAGAACGGCCTAGTACGCCTTCTATACTTCTTGTAGCACAAAAGCCTATGAGTGGTGACTTCCTCCTTCCACAAGCACGACACGTGTACCCGCCTTCTACCCACTCGTTCAGCCCTCGCACTCAGACGAACGGGCCTACTCCTTATACAACCCATCACGCTCTATAACCCTTTCAACTCCCTTCCCAACCAGCCCTTCCAGTCCCCTCCCCTCTTTCACCGCCTCCCGAATCGCCGTCGAGCTGATCCCCCTAACCTCCTCCTCCAAATCCACCATCACGACTCCGCCTCCATCCGCCCACGGTTTCACTTCTGATGAGTTGAGGAAAGAAGTTTCTTCTGCAGAGGAGATGTCGCCTCGACGAGCGCAGAGGAGGGTGGAGTGGTCGGTGTGGAAGAAGGAGGTGAAGGAGGTGGAAGGGGAGGTGTAGTACTTGGGGTTGAAGAATCGGATCACGGTGTCCCATCCTGTCCAACACGACATTAGCTACATCATCCAGTGAACAGAATCACGCCTATACTCACCTAACGGGAACTCGAGCCTGACCTCTGTTCCCTCCACCCTCCCGTCCAGCTCCTCCCTCACGATCCGACTCTTCTCAACAAACATGGGCACGCTGCACTTGGCCACCGCCACCTCCCTCCCCTCCTCACTCAAGTCCTTTGCCAGTTCGACCATCATCTCGATCCGTTGCTCGGTCGTAGGATCACCAGGTTTCGGCTTCTTGTCGGCGTTGTTGATGGAATGGAGGAGGAGGATTGGGGGAGGAGTGGCGGTAGAGGAGGAGGAGGACAGAGCGAGAGCTATGTGAGCGAGATGGGGAGGGTTGAATGACGAGTCGAGCACCGTGAGATGCAGCGGAGTGGTGCTGGTGCTGCTGGAGGCGGAGGTCCTGGGACGAGGCCAGGAAGCGTGCGAGGACCAGACGATTTCCATCGTCGCTTGTCTGACGATTCGTGATAGAAACAGTGTGAGATTTCGAGGCAAGAGCAGACAAGTTGATGCAACAAGTGAAAGGGCCAGCGCGCGCCGCTGTGTGCCGACTTTCGGCTTGCCTTCGCCTCCAAGCCACAAGTCACGCGGCGCCCCACTGAGAGTGCCGTCCTCGCCCTCGAGCCTCGCCTTGGGTTGCCCTCCTCCGTCCTCCATCTCACAACTTGCATCATTATTTCCTCAACATGCTTGCTTCCCGCGGCACGACCCTCACACCTCGCACGATCCTCCCGCGAACGCGTACGCGGACCATCTCATCCACCGCGCCCCGCACGACCGTGAGCTCAGGATGGTCGTCGCTCTCGTCGCACGTCAAGACCGTCGGCGTCGTCGGTACCGGCCAGATGGGACTCGGGATCGCCTATGTCGCCGCCAAGACGGCGAAGGCGAACGTGTTGTTGATGGACAAGAACGAGACGCAGCTCGAGAAGGGGTTCGCGTTCATCGGTGCGTCCTTGCTGTTGTTGGCGAAAAAGGTGTGAGGAAGCTGATCCTTGTGAGGTGCAGACAAGTTGCTAGATAAGGATGCAAAGAAGGACAAGTTGGGTGGACAGGACCCGAAAGACGTGAGGAGGCGATTGGAGGCCGTCGGCGGCATTCCGGACCTCAAGGACGTCGACCTCGTGATTGAGGTGCGTTCCTCTCATATTTCGCGAGCTACAAATTCAACTTGAGTGAAAATTCACAGGCAGTATCAGAGAACCTCCAACTCAAGGAATCCATCTTCTCCTCCCTCGCGTCCCACCTCCGACCCGAAGCAATCCTCTCGAGCAACACCTCGTCCATCTCGCTCTCCAAGATCGCCGCTGCCGCCGTCCCAGCTCCCGACTCTCCCCAATTCTCTCACATATCCGCTCACGACTCTGCTGCCCGTGTCGTCGGCTTCCACTTCTGTTCGTCTCCCTCCCCTCCCACTCCTACCCTCACACGTGTTCACTCACCCCCCTCCTTCTCTCCAGTCAACCCCGTCCCCGTAATGCCTCTCGTCGAGTTGATCCCCGCACTCCAAACCTCTCCTTCAACTCTCTCCACAGCCCGCTCCTTCGCCGAAGAGATGGGCAAAACCGTCACCCAGTCCCTCGACTCCCCCGGGTTCGTCTCGAACCGCCTCTTGATGCCGTTCATCAACGAGGCGATCTTGGTGCTGGAGAGTGGAGTGGCGAGTAAGGAGGATATTGACGAGACGCTCAAGCTGGGCATGGGGCATCCGATGGGTCCTTTGGTGAGTCGTAGGGTATTTTGTGGACGGACTGCAAGATGCTAACGTCGTGGTTTTGCGCGACAGCAACTCGCTGATTTGTGAGTTTCGGATTCCTCATTCTCCAACAAGGGGATAAATCTGAGCGGAACTCCATCTCTTGCAGCATCGGACTCGACACCTGTCTCGCGATCCAAGAGACCCTCCTTCGTGAGACTGGCGACACCAAGTACCGCCCGTCGGTCCTCCTCGGACGAATGGTCTCGGCAGGTTGGTTGGGCAAGAAGAGCGGCAAGGGTGAGTTTCGCTTCCATCCTTACCGTACCATCAATGGAGACTGACGAAGCGAGAGCGCAGGGTTCTACGAGTACAAATGAACTTCGATTGAGAAATGTTCCACGTGGCCTCTCTTCTTTCTCGTGCGGGAAAGCAGAGGTGAAGGATCCTTGAGGGTGTCAAACGTGTATGCTTTCGGCTCTCAAACATCTTCTACGCCACTTTCGGGAGCGGGCCACCCCTCTTTGACAAGAACCATGGTGCTGCGTAGCCCAACAAGAACTGCCCCATCCCAAGTCAGCAACGAGCTCGTTCTCCGGCGACAGGAAAAAGAGGGAACTTGCGTTGATGAAAGAAATCATCAAAGTCCTAGACCAAGTCCTCTTGCCGACCTCTGCAGACATCTTGGACCACCCTCCTGCGAACACGCCCGCCAAGTCAGTCAGTGTCCAAGCGGAGAAAAAGTCAGAGGAAGCACACACCATCCATCTCCTTCCGCAACGCCAAGAAGTCGTCAGTCCTATCAGTGAGGATCGCGAAAGCACCCCAATGGGTCGCCTCGATCATCTGCTCGCGCTTGTTGACTGTCCACACGTCTACCAGACACCCAACAAGTGGCATCAGCCCAGAACCACCTTCACACCTCACCCTAACGGAAAGAAAAAGCCACTAACAAAGGTCCTTCCCAGCAGCTCTACACTCCTTCCTGAACAGTTCCCCATCCTTGCCCGCCAAACACACGAACGCCATACTAAAACTGCTACACGCGTCCCAGAAATACTTTCTCGCCAGAGCCGGCGAGAGGCCGATATGCGCGAGACGGATGTATGGCAGGATGGTGAGGGCCGGTTGAATGAATTTGGGGTGCCACAGGCCGAGGACGAGGCGAGGGCCGAGGGAGGTTTCGTAAGAGGGGTAGTGGGAGATTGTGGTGTGCATGAGGTTGAAGAGACGTTCGGGGTCGTTGTCTGGCTGTGAAGGTCTCAACCTCTTCAATACCCCGACTTAGTCTTCCAAGCCCATACCAGAAACGTACCTTGACATCAATATTCAGGAACACGTGCGAGTTCTCGGGCCTCATCAACAGCGCGATCGTCTCCTCAAACGTCGGAATCTTCTGCGCTGGCAACTTGGTCGTTCGGAGTTGGTCGATCCCGCCATGATAGTTCTGAGAATGCACGTTTCCAGCACCGTTTGTCGTGCGCTCGAGTTTGGGGTCTGTTGTCAGGTGAGGAGCGGGCGTTAGAGGGGTTGTTGGGGACACGTGGTTGTCGACGATGGGGAGGAGGGAGGCAAAGCGTACCGTGGAACATGATGATCACATCGTCCTTGGTGATGTGTACGTCTGTGTTTGAAAACGTTGGAACTTGTCAGCATTGACCTCTCAAGCTTGTGTCCCTGCTCATCGGGTCCCGGCACGAACTCTGGCGACCATCCCACTTCGTACAGGTGCAGCATGCCCAAGCAGCTCCATTCTCCGTGACCCTATCTTCACCTCAAACCTTATGCTTTTCTGGACGAGCCTCTGTCGACAGGTCTCCGCCGGACGCTCCTGTCGGGCTTGACCGCCGCTCACATTCGCCTCTCGAGTGGCCCCCACGGGCTCACTGGAAGCCAGAAAGAGAGAGACTCGCCCGATTCGATACCTTCAGCACCATCCTTGATGGCCGCCTCGAACGACGCGATCGTGTTCTCCGGCATCGACGCGGACGCCTTGGTTTTGTCGAGAGAAGCAGCGCGTGTTCGCGGGTTGGGGTCAGTGGCTGAGCCTAGAAAGAATGGTGTAGAATGAACGGCTTACACCACGGTGTCCCCAACTATCATCATCACCATCGATTCCCATCAACAAGCGAGCGAGCAAACGCAGGTCAGCTTCCCTGCCCGAGTTGGCGCCACTGCGACGCGACGAAGGACGGCAACGCACCAAAGCGGGACGACGGGCGGGCAGTCTTTGCTCTTCGTAGCGACTCTGGTGAGCTCGCCGACTCGCGGGTCACTGCTGATCGTCGTCAACGAGTCGGCGGCGGCGGCGGCGGTCATCCTGAGAGTTCAGAGCGGGAGGTTCGGGGATCGGCTCTTGTGGTTTACGGAGCTGTGGAGCGGTAGAAGGAGGCGGAAGGCGAAGGGAGGGGTGGTCCAGAGATGACTATAGTGAGAAGTAGATGGAAGAAAGGGAAGGAAGGATGCGCGATGGAACCCGTGCTTCCGTACTTTGCATCGCCAGGCGAACTCACGCCGCGAGCGCGACTCGGCCTCGGGCATCCGCTCTGCGGAGTGAGGGAGAAGGATGACCTCCTATCTCTCTCGCGATCAGTGTCCTCCCATCACTTGCCCGGAAAGGATCTGACGATCGCTACCAAAAATAGCCGTCGACAGCTACGAGGAACTTGAGGGCTCAGACAAGCCACGTGTTGTCTGTTGATGGACAACACTGAACACCTCAGCATCCTCAAGCCCCTCAAGACAGTGTAGCAGACTAAAAACTCTTTTGATTTTCCCCTGCGTAGCATACTGTTGACTTCTAGCACCCATCTTCATCCTTCACCTTCCCACAGGCCCACGCGTCCCACCTCCGTGTTGTTCAGCCCCTTTTTGATATTTGCTTGTCAGTCTGGCGAGTCCCTTTTGACCTCAGAAATCTTGGAGAACTAACCGCTCTATCCCGTATGTGTTATTAGATCTGCGATCAAACTCTTCCTCCGGAATCGAAGCCTGAGGCACAAAGTCGGGGCCGATGAAGGCGTCGTATGCCGGATCTTTTTGGCGATGCATAGAAGCCAAAAAAACGGCTCCATTCCGCTCTATTTGAAGTGTCCTGCGTGCTAGCTCGGATACTCCCGCTGTCTAGAGCAGCAGTTCGAGCGACTTCCCCAGCTGGGCGCGACACGAAGCCTCTCTCGACACCCCGCACCGCCCCCATTACCACCACGCGCTCAATCTTCCTTGACCGCTCGTCCGCCACCCACTCCTCTTTACCTCTCCCTGTCTCACTCTAGCAACCTAAGCACCCTTCACGCCCGGCGCACTTTCTATCAACGAGACCGCTCTCCGTCTCGCCCCGTCGACTTTCGGGAAACTCGTGAAGGGACTTTATGAGGTGAAAGCCGAGGCAAAGTGGTTGGGCTTGAATGGGCTGGTAGCAGCGTGTGAGAGGGAGTTGAAGAAGGCTGAGGAGGTGGCTAGGTGGCTTGATGAGGAGAGGAAAAGAGGAGGAGGGAGGGGGGCGAGGAAGGTGAGGAGGGCGAGAGAAAGAGGATGGGTGGTTGGAGGGGCAGTGGATGTGATCAGTAGGAAAAAGGTGGTAGAAGATTTCTTTGAATTCAGTGATACTGAGCATTCTATGTGACAGAGAAGCTTTCAACTCTGGCTCATACCCTCAACACAAGAGCACGTCTCCAGCTGGTCAACTGCACTCGAGCGCCTTCTTGCGTGGTACGACGGGGTTCATCAGATCCAATGGGTCCTCAACTGTAAATTGTAATCTTTGTGTACACTCTGCATGGATGAGTGCTGTATAATGCTCCAAACAGCGATGATTCAGGAGGACAATTTTTTTGCAAACTTAGCTGACGTGCTTCAATGCCCATTTTGGGACAAGTTAACAAGCAACTGGCCCGGATGGTCTAGAGGTATGATTCTCTCTTAGGGTCTAAAAGATCGTTTGGGAGAGGTCCTGGGTTCAATTCCCAGTTCGGGCCAAGCCCTTCTTTTTGCACTTTTGCACCACCTTTTTTTACATACTTTCATCCATCTCCCGTCCCTTGAGGTGTCTGACCCTTTTTTGGGCCCGCGCGGAGGCGAGAAGGGTGCTTGCGCTCTGCTTGCATGATGAGGACTGAACCATGCGGCAAGGGATCTCTTGGCCAGCTCCCTCCTTTTTGCACTTCTTCATCACTTTTTTTACATATTGCCATCCATCTCCCGTCCCTTGAGGCCCTAGGTGATGCATGACCCTTTTTTTGCGCCGCGCGGATACGTGAACGGTGCTTGCGCGCGAAGCACCGAACCATGATGCAAGGGATCTCGCCCCTTTCCTTTTTGCTTTTCTTTGCTTTTTGTCACATATTGCCATCTCTCTACCGCCTCCCGAGGCACCAAGTGGATGCCCCTGCCCTTTTTTGCGCCATGCGGAGCCGAGACACGTGGTGCAGCCCCGTCTCCCCCCATTTTTTGCTCTTTTGTCGGCTACTATGATTCACCGGAAAAACGTCCTTTTTCACGGGTTGCTTTCCCTAGAGATCGTCATAATCATTTGGAGAGAGCTCACGGCGTCGACCAGGCCAACGACTTGCATTGCGCGGCGTTCGCGCCTTTCTCGCCTTGCCCCGAACACCTCACCATGTCGAACGGCACAGCTGGCGACAACGAATTCGCTGATGGCGACAAAGAGCTATACAACTCGCAACTAGAAAAGTTCAAAGCCTTGCAGAGCTGGCTGGCGTCGAACGGAGCAAACTACGGCTTCGCGTCGAGTCTGGACGAGGTGGACGAGGCTGCTCGAGAATCGCTGTTAGAGGTCTACAACAGAGCTACCAAAGCGAGCATTGTTTCAATCTGTCGTCAGTTTAGAGCGGGAGCTAACAGCCAGCATCTAGGCGGACCTCACAACGCTCGACGGCCCCACACCATTGCTCCTCCCCCGCGAATCGGTCAAGAACGAGTGCGTGTAGACCTTTTTTGATTCCAAGGACAAGCACAAACTTACGGGACATCAACCTCAGGCTCATCAACAAGATTGTTGCACGCCAACAGGTGTGGGCGACGACGCACGCGCAGACGACGGCGATGATCAAAGCTCTCGCCCAGCTCAAGGAAGACGTCGGTTTCACGACCTCGGACGAGGAGCTACTAGGCTTCATGAGCAGCGATGAGGAGAGCGAGATGGAGCTCTGAGGGAGGTGGTTTGGGTTGGTGCAGACGTTTTGTAGCACACGAAGTGCATTATTTGATACCATGCGTGTTTTCCCGTATCTTCCTTTCGTTGCCGCATGCCCCGACTAGGCTTTCACAGTCACTTCCTCGACCTCGACCTACTCCTCGACTTGCTAGACTTTCTCGAGCCCCTCCCACTCCTCCCGCGCGACGACGACCTCCCCCTCCTTTTCTTGCCCACCTCGTAATCCGACGACTCTTCGCTAGAGGACGACGACCTTCCTCTCGACTTTGATCGCTTGGTAGACGACGACCTACCGCTCTTACTCCTACTCCTGCTTCGGTTACTGCTGCTCTTCCTCGCCTTCCGACTCTTGCTGATGCTGTACTCCCGCTCCGATTCGTCCGATGAATCCTCCTCTGACGAGGACTCTTTCCTCTTTTTCCCATTTTTTGAAGAAGAAGACGCCGTCCGACTCTTGCTGTGACTCCGACTCTTCCCGCTCCCTCCCCTCTCCTTCCTCTGCGACGTGTTCCTCCCCAAACTCTTCGCCGTCGACCCATTAGCAGCGGGGACCGAAGGCGGCGTCGTGATGTACCCTGGTGGAGGCTGGATAGCCCAAGGGTATGGGATGGGCATCATCATGCCATACTGTGGAGCTGCCACTCCCGCTGTCGCTGGTCGGTCACTCGACTTTCGCGCCTTCGAGTCCATGAACGCCCGGGATTCTTCGTCGGAGGAGGCGGAGGAGTAGTCTTTTTGTTGAGAGGTAGGGGAGGAAGGGGAGGAAGAGGAGGAGGATAGAGCTTTGGTGAAAAGGTAGGTCATGGTGCATTGCCAAGCGAGGAAAGCGATGCCGACGAGGTCGAGCTGTAACCCCGAAAGTGAGCAAGCGAACCAACGCCCACAAGCCGGGACGAACGCACACCAAGGAAGAGCCAGGAGTAAGAGTTGTACTTGTCGACACAAGTCTGCGACGTCGAGTCGAGGGTTGCACTGCTCCGAACGAGGCGATCAGCACCACGTGGGTCACGGCGGAGGCGAGGGGGACGCACCAAGCGCTAGTGACTTCCGTAGTCGCAGACCTGTAGTTCAAGCCCCATCCGACTAGCCACAAGACCATTTCCACTATATAGTAGACGCCCTGGAATTCGCCAAGCTGTTGGTCAGCCATCAACGCGCCGCGAAGAGAAGAGAAGCCACGCTTCGAACGTGGACTCGGACGCACAAAGAAGTTCATCCAAAACTTGAACTTTTTCGCATTCTTCACCGCCCAAAACATGATCATCATAGTGACCGCCGAACTCGCCGTCGCCGACAGTGCAAACAACCCCGCTATCGCTACAACCCCCACCAGCATCCAGCATCAGCCCCTTCGCTTCCCCTCCAAATACCTGACAAACTCACCAATAGTAATGACCCTAGGGATCTTAAACGCCGCACTATCCTCACCTCCACTTCCAGTCTCGCTAGCAAGACCTTGTAAAGTTGAAGCGGACTTGACGGCCATGGCGAACGCCGCAACGAAGTAGATTGTTGAGAACCCGGCTCCGAGGACGCTTGCGAGACCGTAGGAGGCGTGAGACCAGCTTGTGGGGTTAGTTTCGGCATGGTGGTTGAGATTAGGGCGGAATGGTGAGAGAGAGAGGAAGGGGAAGAGGGGTGAGCGCCGCGGTGCGGCGGAGGAGCATGGAGAGGAGCGTAGGAGGCGGTGGAGGGCAGCGGCTGGGCGGACGGTGAAAAGAGTGTGGTGCGTGGGGAGGTGAAAGAAAGGACTTGGAAGAATGGGTGAGCTCAAGCTTTTGGTAAAGTGATCCCAACTCTGACGGGCTTCTTCCTCAACACGTACACCTCTCTCCAGCCTCGTCCGCCGCACGCAAGTTAAAATGGATGACATCGCGCGTCACCGTTCCATGTTCCCAGAACCCAAGATTACATCCACACCCTCCACAGTCTAGCTCACCACTCATCAATGATGCGTCGGCTTGGATCCTGAGAGTACCCCGCGTAGACACATCAGCACGTGGTCAAGAAAGCCGTCAGGATAATACGCACCATCGACCCTCAAATTTCTCGTCGCACTCGGCAGAGTGATCGTCGTCCCATCCATCTCCTTCGTAACCTTCACCTGGCACCCCAGTCGCGAGCTATCGGTCGAAAGCGGGATCAACTTCAGCTGACAAAGGGGGGAGGAAGCAAAGCGGGACGTACGTGTCGGTCAATCCGAAAGCGAGGTCCAGCATATCGTTCTCGTCGTCATCGGGCTCTTCGAGGGAGTCGTAGACCTTGTCTTCCAGAATTACGTGGCAGGTCGAGCAGGCAACCGACTGTTGTTGAGGAGTGGAAACTGTTAGCATTGATCGTGATGCGAGACTAGAACAGGGTTCAAACTGACCTTCTCACAAGCAGCTGAAAGTTACAACAACGGCAAAGAAAGAGTCAGTACCCTGACCTCCGCCATCTCAAAAGTCACGCCCTCCGCCGCAAGCCGTCGCGCCGAAGCAACGCGCGGCCTCTCATTCGCCCCGGCATCGCCTCCTCTAACAGCTTCAAGTACACCGTGTAGACGAACCTTCAATATCCAAATCGTACTCCCACGAAACGTCGACGATGTCGTCGCCCTCGTTGGCCTCGACGGTCTCGATAATCTCGCCGTTGCTCTTCTTGAACGTGAGCTTGATGCTGTGCATTCGAAAGCGATGAGCTGGAGTCTGGAAGGATGCAGGATGGATGATAAATAGACTCACCCTTCTCCAGCCTTTGGCTTTCCCTTGCCGCCGTGGTTCGTGGCTGCAGTTTCGAATCAACGACAGGACAAGGGTTCGGTAAGCAGCGGATTCGGCTGGACCAACGCGAGCAGCAAAAGGACGAGCAGGTGGTGGACGCACATGGTGAAGATGAGAATGATCGTGCGGACGAGATAGGGAGCGATACGAGGCGGGTGGGAAGGGACCGGCGCAGAGCGATTGTCGGAGATGCAGTGCTGCTCGCGGGCGTCGTGCGGGCGAGAGATCTCAGAGCAGAGGATGCGAGGCGGAACGAGGCGACCATGATCGCGGTGCTTCGGGAGATGTTGTGTCGATGTGACAAAAGTTAGTGCAAGTTGTGGAGGCAATCCAAGATGAAGCCCGGGCGGCACACCCACGGGACAGGCGGCAAAGTCCGAGGAGTTCTAGGCCTCGAAAAATTCTGGTCGAAGTCGCGCGGGTGCGCCCCTCTCTGCTCCTGTGCGAACGACTCTGGACGAACCCACCGAGCACCAGCGGGCGAGCCAGAGGAGATCGACAGTCGAATCAGTACATACCAAAAACTAGACACACTTTTCGACACATAGACCCGCCCGACTCGTGCTCGCCCCACCCGTCAGTCACGCCCAAGTCACCCAACCCCGCCTACGGTCCCACCATCACCCTGTCCTCTGCTCTCGCGCCGCCCGCCATGGTCCAGGCATCGGCACCGTTGGATCGCCCTCACCAGAAGATGAAGGTCAAGCAGACTGCTGCTCCTCCCGTTCACCCGGCCAAGGGCAAGCGAGCGAAGCGGCCTCGACCTTCAGACGCTTCGGACGTCGACAAGCCCCTGCGCAAGAAGGATCCCTCCAAGGCCAAGGGCAGCCCGCTCGCCGGCGCGGGACTGGCAGACCCGAGTTCGTACAAGAAGGGAATGTACCTCGCGTTCGTCGACGATGCGTTCGCGAGGAGGGCAAAGGTCAGTCTCGCCCCGCTCTCGGACCTTTGCAGTGGCGGCGGCGGCGTGATGGGACTAGTGTGGTCCAGGTCGTGCGCCCGCGCCAGGTCGCGCTCGACAAAGTGCACACGCTGACGGTGGTTGTGTTTGAATCGTGAATAGGGCGACAACGAGCGCTACGACGAGCTTGTCGCGCAATTCCGCTCCCTCATCCCGTCCATGTCCGCCTCCACCTCGACCCTCAACTCGAACTCTGCCTCGCCATCCACCGCCCAGCTCCGCGTCTGGCTCGATGCCCTCACCCACGTCGTCTCCAAGCTCGACAAGTCGCATGCTCCCCTCGTCGAGACGATCATCGACTTGCCGTGGGCCACGATGGAGGACAGCTTCGTGAGCGCATACGTGCGCTTCCTCGGCGCGCTCGTTAGTGCCAGGGCAGAATGGTTGCGATCAGTCTTGCAGAGATGTGTCAAGGGTTTCAGATACCGTGCGTCTTTATTCCTGCCCTCTCGCAGTTTCACGAGGTGCGATGCGCCACAAGGGAGCAGGCAGCTGAAACCCCTTGTACCTTGCTCCAGGATCCAACTACACCACCGGTTCCCCCGCCTCGATGCCCCTCATCACTCGACGGACTCTCTACGGCCGCCTTCACACCCTCCTTCGCATGCTCATCTCTCTCGTCCCGACCCTTTCACCAACGCTCTCGCCCCTCCTCACCGCCCACTTTCCCTCGAAGCGCGACAACCGCACCGCCCAGATCTGCTACATCGACAACCTCCTCTCACTCACCGAGTACTGCCCGGCACTCTCGGAAGACGTTTTGACGCTCGTCATTGAGCGTGCGTTGAACATTGATGTCGAGATCCAGGGCGACCCGGAGGATTGGGAGGAGGTCGAGGAGGGGATGGAGGAGGAGAAGGTGTTGGGTGTCAAGGAGTTGGTGGATCGCCCGACGGCGGAGGACGACGACGACGATTCGAGCGACGACGACGATGATGATGACGGGGAGTTTGATTTGGACGACTTGGATTCCGACGACGAGCCGGACCCAGTGAGCGACGACGAGGCAGCGAGAAAGACCAAGGGGGATGGTGCTTTGACGGAAGCGGCGATCCGCAAGATTCTCGAGAACAGAAGGAAGCTCGACGCGATTCTCAAAGTCGTGTTGGACCACCTCGCCGTCGCGCATGCGCTCGTCCCCATCTCGCCAGAGGAAGCGGCGAAGCGGGAGAACGACGCCGGCGTCAAAGCCAACGGAAACAAGGAGGAGACGACGCCGACGCCCGAGGTTCCAGCAACGCCCGAAGCTATCGAACGACGCCTCTCGCTCTTCCGCACCGTCCTCGACATCTTCGACCGCACCCTCCTCCGCACGTTCAAGACGCGCAACACCCAGTTCATCCTCTTCTACCTCTGCTCTCTCAACTACTCCTCGTCGGACCACTTCATCGGCGTCCTCCTCGGTCGTGCTCTCTTCGAGCTTGAAGCACCAGCCGTCACTCGTGTCGCCGCGGCAGGATACGTCGCCTCGTTCGTCAGTCGCGCGACTTTCATCGACGCCAGCATGACCCGCAAGGTCGTTCGTCACCTCTGCACGTTCCTTGAGAACCAGATGGAGGATCATGCCAGTGGGAGCGAGACTGGGAGTCAACACCTGCCGGTGTTCTACGCGGTCGCGCAGGCGGTGTTCTATATCTTCTGCTTTAGGTGGAAGGATCTGGTGGACGATGAAGGCGACGAAGACGAGATTGTTGGGTTGGAGACGGGGAGACGGTGGATGATGGGACTTGAGACGGTCAAGAAGACGATTAGCTCGTCTTTCAATCCTCTCAAGGTGCGTTCCTTTTCTTCCCCTCTAGCCGAGATCTTTGTGCTCACTCCTTCTCCTGATCCTCAGGTCTGCGCTCAACCCGTTGTCACCCAATTCGCTTCGATCGCCCACAAGACCAACTTTCTCTACTGCTACGCCATCATCGACGCCAACCGTCGCAGCTCGGCCCGCGAGTCCTTCCCCCTCCCTCCCTCCTCTGGCACCTCCGCACCCCGCGCGACCCTCTCGTCCTCCGCTACCGCTCAACTTCCCCGTCAACTCCTAGTCGCAGAGGAGATGGACTCGTTCTTCCCTTTCGACCCTTTCAAGCTCCCTCTCTCGTCGCTGTACATCGACAACATCTACCGCACCTGGGAGAGCGAGGACGGAAGCGCGTCGGAAGCTTCTTCGGAGGATACGGACGACGACTACGATTCGAGTAGTGAGTCCGATACGGACACGGAGGATGAGGCGTTCTATGCCCGTGCCGGTGGACTGGCGGTGCCCGGCGTCTCGAAGGCGGATGAGGAGGACGATGAGGTGTTCAGCAAGTCGTTTGAGGCGATGAGTCTGTCGCCGGATCGGAGCGCGTTTGGGGGGAGGGTTGGGTCGTTGCCGATGACGCCTTTGGTGCTTTGATCGGGTTGGGGTTGGGGAGACGTGTGCTTACAAGCTGTTTTTTATCATCGTGTTTCGTTCTTATTTTTTTCATCTTCAGTCGTAGTCACACATTGTCCTTCTTTGGCTCTCTTTTTGTATTACAACTGCAACCATCTTGGTTTTATCGCATACAATTTGCATTTCTGGGGAGGGATGATGTGGAGTGGCCCAAGTAAACGCGCCACGTGTAGGCTCTCCCTCCAGCGCTGCGCTCGACAGGTGATGAGCGCGCTCCGGTCCCACCGTGCCACTTCACTTTCGTCCTTCTCCCACCACTTGATCCACTTCTTTTGTCCAAAAAAGCTCAACGACCGATGCACCGCTTTTTCCTAGGCTTTGAAGAGCTGCACCTCGACATCCTCGACTGCCTCGCAGCGTCGCCGTCGATCCACGAGATCCTTCCACTTCTCGGCGTCAACCGCCACTTTCGCAGACTCGTCGTCGACAAGCTCGTCAAGCAATACTCAAAGACCAAGCTCACGGAGGTGGCTCGTTTGGGCGGTCCACGCTACTTCGCGAAGTACACTGGCGGCGCTCGCATCGAGGTTCGTGTTCTCGAGTGCGAATAAGGACGAGCTGAAGTTTACTGACTCGATTTCTTCCGACCATTGTACGCTTTGGATTAGATCTACGAATCTGAGTTCTGGCCTGACGAAGGACTACAGCAGAAGGACGATCCGCGCTGGCTCGTCGGGTCCAAGTCTGACGAAGCTCCCTGGCAAGCCGACGTGACGCTCCTCTTCGACAGCATTGATTTCAAAACGCTCGTCTGCACTTTCAAGCCTCCTCAACCCACCGCCGAGGTGATGCCGACCGATCGCAGCGACACGACGGACCCTGAGGACCTCGCGAAAAATCTTTCGACCGTTCACTACCGCCTGTACTTGCATCACAATGGGACCTCGTATCCCGAACTGATTGGGAAGACTTTCACGTTCGTTCCGAGTACGTGGTTCAGGCCCGCTGTGAGAGGGGAGAAGGGCGCGGGCTTGTTTGGATTGGAGCTGGGTGGGAGGCCTGAAAGGTTTCCGGTGTGTGGAGCGGGTTGGTTGCCCAAGGC